>CAJHQQ010001626.1:0-88744 GCA_905132885.1 Moricandia moricandioides
TTTTGTTAAACTAATATTAAACGGAAACTAAAATTTCAAATGAAAATTTTCCGTGAATTAGAAGATTTTTAAAGTAGTCTGTTAGTGCCAGACTTCTCAAAGTCTTATAATTCGTAGTAAATTTTTATTGAAAATTTTAATTTCCTGCTAAAAGACCGCTTTGAGAAGTCAGTTAAGCTATAATGCACTTGCAGACTTCTCGAAGTAGTCTTCTATAGAAATTCTTGAATAATTTGCACAATGGTATTCTCAGTCATGTTTCACTTTCAGCTATTGGATGTACAAAGTGAGAAAACATGTACGAGAGTTTATATTATGTTGTAAACAATACATCTCTTTTATCTCCAATTTATTTATAAAAAAACTCTTTATCTAATTTTTTGTTTAATTTACGACAATTTCATGTGACCTTTGCAACAGACTGTTTCCAATTGGGGAAGATGGTTTCCAAACCGACAAAACAGCCAGCATGCACAATCTATTTGATATATATTTGGATCCTCGGAGAGAGTTTTAACCACTCAGAGATTATACATATACCCAAAACGCATAATACAAGGGGCGGACAGCCTCGTACGTAGTACTCGGAAACAATCGTCCTTCGTCGTTCACATGGACCCCTAATTACCAAGATGGTTTGCAGATTCTTAGTTGAGTTTTTACGTGGATGACAAAAAAAAATCTAATGCTTTGTTCATTCCTTCGAATTCTTACAATCATAAACTATTTTCTTCGTTTTAAATCATTTATTAGGACTATGATTGTGCAACTTAAACGAAGGGTTATGTGGTGTCCCTTTATCATTTTTCTGTAATTTAGATGATACTAATGATAACAAGTTATTGTTATTACACAGATATTTATTAAAAATAATACTAGACACAAGTTCAACATAACGGAGTTCAAAAATATCACACTATTAATGTCAAATAAGTTCAAAAGAGAAAACAACCAAAAAATCTTGAACTTACACAAAAAAACTCAAAGCTTTCGTTTAAGCTATTTTAATTTCCAACTTTTAAAAATTATTCATTTTAAACCTCTTTTTTATCAAGCCATTTTAGATATATGAAAAGTCAACACTAAATCGATTGAACGATTCGTGTTTCTAAATTGGTTTGGTCAACAAAATTAAGGTTTAAAATGGATAATTTTAAAAAGTTGGAGCTTAGAATGGTTTAAGCGAAAGTTCATGATTTTTGTCTCGTTTTGAAAGAACTACGTTTTTAACGGATGTCTCCCTTTGAGATTGGAAAAACCCAGTTATATTTACTAAGTTACTTCTTCAAGAAAACTACTAAGTTAAGTTAATTGTATTTTCTCTCTTTGAATTCACGTTTATGTTTTGTTTTATAATTGGTTTAAAACCATTTGGTTTTAAAACCATTTTGTTTTATAATTCATCGCCAACAAGAAGTAAGAAACGTCCAATTGGTTTTACCCCAAGCGATAAAACCATTTTACCTTCAATAAAAGAAAAGTGTTCCTTGGAGGACAAACACTTGCTTGATTTTTAACTATCATAGAACCGTAAATTGTAACAAAAACTATGTGTTGTTTATGTTTCTTAATCCACTTGCTTTGATTTAAGGAGGCTCTAGAGTTTAAGTAAATTATGAAAAGAGAAGTATGTTTAGATCATGACTCAAATGCAAAAGAATATACGTTCAGCTACTTTTCTTATGATTATGTTGCTTGACTATGAGTTAAAGGAGCTATACTATTCATCTTCATCTTTATAGAGAGTCACACCTTAAAGAAGAGAAGGTTTAACCATTAAACCACGAGATGATTCTCAAGCTGTATTATGGCTTTCACAAACTGGAGTCGTTTTTTGTCTACTCTCACCAGTGGATTAGCAAAAGATAAGTCTAGTGACCCATTAACCGAACAGGCAAAGAGAGCGTGCTGGTTATTAAGATCATTTATCTATTGAACTTGGTTAGTGTATCATTAATTAATAGATCTTTGAATGATATATGAGTGGAAGTTGAATATATTATATATAGGAACTTGATTATCCAGAGAGATTTACAAAAAAATGCAAAAGCAAAATCAGTAATACACAATTTGATTAATAAGATGAATTAATCAGAAGCGGTGTGTTGATCAATAAGGGTTCCAATGGTGTCTGTGAGGGATCTTGAAGTGCCTTCACCAAAGTTCTCAGTCATGTACAGAGATTGTTGTTGCACCCAAAGTTAAAGCCTTGTGTGTTGAGATTGTTGTTGCAGCCAAAGTTGAACCCTTGTGCATTGAGATTGTTGTTGCAGCCAAAGTTAAAGCCTTGTGTGCTGAGATTGTTGTTGGAGCCAAAGTTGAACCCTTGTGCGTTGAGATTGTTGTCACACACAAAGTTAAACCCTTGTTCTGTACTGAGATTGTTGGTATACGGAGTCAAACCTTGGTCAAAGCTTGAAGAAACAGAGTTGGGAAGTTGAGTAAACGTACCGGTTTCATGGTTAAACACAAAGACTGAGAATTTGTTCTGATGAGAACATACGGTTGAGGAAGAAGAAGGAGGGGTCAAGAGGCATTGATCGGCACTAGTTGACACATGATGATCACCACTCATGACAAGATTCATCAATGGATCCTCCGAAGAAGAGAAGTGATTGAAAGCAGAGGAAGCCGGAAAGTTGAGATTGTTTTCAGACATAACATCAAGACAAGGGCTCTGTTCTTGCTCGGTCTGATCTTGGGAAGAAACAAGGTCACAAACCCTGTCTTGTAATACAAGTAACTTATATTCCAAGGAACCCTTGAAGTCTCCAACTTTCTTTGTGAACGTTTTGCGTTCGTTTGCGTTAGTAAGGGATCTTTTCTTCTCGTCGATGAGTTTCTTGTTACAGAAGTTAGAGAGATTAGTATTCTTCTTCAGTTTTTCTCCGTCGCTCAAATTGTTATACCTCTCGAGAATCCCTCTGACTTGCGACTGATCTTGGGGTAAGGTGTTGACGAGATTCCCTTCACGATCATAATGTAACACACAAATTTCGTTGTCGCAGAGAATGGATAGCTCTAACGCTTTCTTGACCATTGTCTTCTCTCTTGACAACAAGTTTGTGTTCTTGAAACGTGTCTTGTTTCTGACACAGAGCTTGTTGTTCGTCTTCTTTGTCATCGAAGAAGAAGAAGATGAAAGAGAATCCATGGTTTACTGCAATAAACAAAAAAGCTTCGAGAGTTTTACAGAGAAGATGAGATTTGTGAGTGATTAGTAGCGTGACCACGAAGCTTTAGGGCTCTGTATATTTATAGATTTTGATTTATCGTTTCTGATTTCCTTTTTTTTGATGTATTAGTTTTCTTTTTTCTCACTAAATAATTTCCATTTTTGCCTATTTTATTATAGCCGTTGTGAATTTTTACCGTGTGTCCGTGTTGTATTACATTTTTATTAATTAATTAATTAATTTTTATTTCTTTCAAAACCCATAAGAAATCACTTGACAACATATCAGAGACAAAAGAGCAAACTTACTACATATCTTTGTAAGAAGAGAGAGAGATACACACACACACCATGCACGACACTTCCTTCTGCAAAACCAAGACAAAAAAAAAAGCCATTTTCCTCTCAAATAGCTTATCTCAGTTAGTAAAATCTTGGTTGGTCACTAGCCAGATGAAATGGAATCATCATCACTTCACCAGTAATCTCCACAAGAGCATGAACCATCCTTAAAATGATGAAACCTGTTATTATCCCTCAGTATAATCACTCTCCCTGTGATTTTCGCCATACACTTGATGGCACTGTGACAATCCTCACACACACGCAGGTTCTTTATCACACGTATCGGTTTCCCTGGAGCCACACGCATTATCCCGTACGCTACAGCCAGTCTCTCGCTATGGTACCTAACCATACGCTCCTTCTCTTCTTCTTCTACATCATGAAGAACCACACTCGTCTTCGAAACATACCCTGCCTTCTTCATCCTCAGATCAAGATCCTCCATGAACGCATAGATCTCTTCTTTCTCGGCGTGGAACACGTCACCAACAGAGAAAGTATGTGTCTTGTTCTGTATCTCAATCCAACTGTACCCTGTAATTTTCTTGACTCCTTTGTCACGCATTCTCACTCGGAGTTTACTTACATCTCCCCACCGACCCAAAGAAGCGTATAGATTGGAGAGAAGAACATACATTCCTGAATTTTCAGGCTCCATTGCAAAGATCTTGTCTGCAGCTATTTCAGCTAGCTCTGTGTTTCCATGGACTCTGCTTGCACCAAGTAAAGTTCCCCATATTGCACCGTCTGGCTCAAAGGGCATTTCTTTCATTAGATTGTGGGCTTCTTCTAAAAGTCCAGCTCGACCAAGAAGATCTACCATACAAGCGTAGTGCTGTGAGTTAGGTGTTACACCATACTCTTGAGTCATCGTGTAGAAGTATTGCCTGCCTTTGTCTACAAGTCCTCTGTGACTGCACGCAGATAATACAGCAACCAAGGTAGCATCATCTGGCTTCAGCCCTTGTCTCTTCATCGACTCAAAGAACCTTAAAGCCTCTTCTCCGAACCCATGCCTTGAGTAACCTGAAATCATTGTGTTCCAAGAGACGATGTCCCTCCCAGTCATCTCCTCAAACAAGTCATTGGCGTCTTCTATGCTTCCACATTTGCAATACATCAACAAAAGCGCGTTCCCTACAAAGCACCCACTCTCATATCCACCTTTCACCAATCGTCCGTGCAATTGCTTCCCTAGCTCAAGAGCAACAACGTCTGCACACGTGCTTAGAGCAGATGAGAACGAAGACCGATTCAACCTCCCGCCTTCTCTCTCCATTTGAACAAACAATCGCAGAGCTTCATGTCCATGTCCGGTTTGTGAATACCCTGCAATCATAGCAGCCCAAGAGACTGGATCTCTCTTAGGCATTTTGTCAAAAAGGTTCTTAGCTTCAGAAACATCGCCGCATTGAGCATATCCAGTGATCATTGTGTTCCATGTACTAACATTCCGAAAAGGCATAACATCAAAAAGCTCCTTTGCCATCTCCATCCTCTCTCCCTGCACATATCCTGCAAGCATAGCGTTCCATGATACTTCATTCCTCTCTGGCATTTTCTCAAATAACTCTCTTGCCTCTTCCACCATCCTGTTTTGTACATACCCTGAAACCATTGCTGTCCATGTAAAAACATCTTGAACAGGAGACTCATCAAACAGCTTCCTCGCTTCATCAATCTTCCCGTTCTGTGCATAACCAGTGATGATCGTATTCCATGAAACCACATCTCTCACACTCATACCATCAAAAAACCGTCTTGCCTCAACAATCTTCTTCTTCTTAACAAACCCACCAAGTAAGCAGTTCCAAGAAACCAATCCCCAAGTCTCCCTTGACTCCAACAAAACACAAGCTTCCTCCATCCTCCCGTTCTGAACATAAGCAGAGATCAACGCGTTCCAAGACACTTCGTTCTTCTCAGGCATCCGATCAAAGACCCTCCTCGCCTCATCAACACACCCATTCTGAGCGTATCCAGACAACATCGTGTTCCACGAGCAAACATCTCTCTCCGACATCCTCTCAAACAGCTCCCTCGCTTCCCCGAGGTTCCTGTTCCGAACATACCCTTTGATCATCACGTTCCATGAAACTAAATCTCTCTCAGGCATTTCGTCGAACATCTTCCTGGCGGTTTCGAACTCGCCGTTTCTTAAGTAACCAGAGATCATTGCGTTGTAAGAAACGGAGCTCCACCTGGGCATGCGGTTGAAGACACGAAGCGCTTCGTTGCAACGTCCGTTGCGCATGTAGCTGCTTATAGCGACGTTCCATTGTTTTATATCCTCGTCTCCAGATTTGCTCGGCGGATTGTGGAGTTGGGTTTGTGTTCTATTGGTTGAAGAGTGAAAAGTTGCTTCCTTTTTCGCGATGAATCTGGGTTTGAGTACATTGAAGGATGTACGTTGATTCTGATCTCGCCATGAGAGAGCACAGAGCTTTTCTAGTCGTTTTGTTCCCTCGCATCGCATTTGATCTTGACTCTTAGAGAGCTATGTAATTTGGTAATTCTGAAGATTTTTTTTAAGAAAATGTAATTATTTGCTTGCCACCACCGGGGAACCGGAACTTTCGGTTACAAGTTCAGCTGAGAAGTTGCTTAGAGCCTGAACAACGGGGTTCTTAAAAAGTTCTTAGCCGGTGGGATCCGCTAGATCACTTAAGAACCACCTCTTAAATTTCTTAATTAATAAGGGCATCATTATCCCTAGAACCCATAATGGGGTTCTTAATTTTTTTTTTGCTGTTTAAAAAAAAAAAAATTAAAAAATGAATCAATCGCGGGCCGCCACGTGTCAATGGGGTCCGCAAACAGTGTAAGAAACTCTCTAAAACCGGTTCTTATTTAGTAGTTTTTAGAAGCGGTTCTTGCACTGTTCATGGGCCCCACGTATCAGTGGGGCCCGCGAACAGTGCAAGAACCCCTCCTAAGAACCCCGGATAATCATGCTCTTAGTGTTCTTAGTTGGGTTCTTGCACTATTTACGGGCCCCACTGACACGTGGCGACCTGCGATTAATCTGTTTTTATTTTTTTTGTTTATGCTCTTACTCGGCCAGCTTGATTATTACTGGTGGAGCTAGTGCTGGCCATTCCGGATTTCAGTTCGGGTCACACGGTTTTCGGGTTATTGAGTTGGGGTGATTAATACCCATTGAAGAACTAGCCATTTGGTTTGGGTAGTGTCGGGGTTCAGTCGGGTTTCTATCATTTTACAAAATTTGAAGTGGTATCTAATTAAAACTACTTCGAGTTTAAAACTCAAAAAAAATCTCAAAAACCTGAGATCAACCTGGAAAAAAAATATATATATTCAAGTAATTCAGTTTCTTTTTGGATATTTTTATGGGTAAACAACATATTCTACATTAGAAATAGCATATACTAATAGTTGCACACAAACTTTTAATCTCAGTCCTAAAAGTCTTAAAACATATTTCTCTCCAATCCAAAATATCAAAATCCGTATCTCCATAATGTATTAAGTATGAACTAAAATCCACACAATCCGATTTAGATCAGTTTACTATTTAAAATTTTGATACATAACCAATGGGTAACCTCATTGAATCAATATAATCTGATTTTGAAAATTTACCAAAGTTTGATCAGGACGTTGGGTCGGGTTTGTATTTGGATCTAATATTGAATAGGATTTTAAATTTGATCAAAAACATACTGATTTAGTATCGATCTACCTTCAAACCATTAAAACCAAGCTAAACTTTCATTTATGGGGAAACGAATTTTGATTGATGAGGAATAGGTTTTAATACGTGAATTAAGACGATGTTGAAAGTTTGTGTACAATTATTATTATACGATACTTTTGGTATTGAAATAAATTGTTTATCCTATTATTATTTATAAATTATATTTTATTTATTTAAAATATTCAGATACATGTTTGTTGTTTGGTTCTCCGTTTAATTTTTATTTTTTAATTAAGAAAAATAAGAATTATTTGGGTTTTTGTAATTTTTGGTCTAGTTTCGGTCTAAGTAGTATGCCCAGGACTAGGTGGGGTAATGCAACAGGCTTCTTAGGCCAAGACGATGATGTCATCACTAGTCATAGCCAATAGTCATGCGTCTTTTGGACAATAGGCCGAAAATGTTGGTTAAAAACAAGAAAAAATGCCTATTTCAACATGAACTTTTCGCGTCGTGCCTATTCTTTCACGAACTTTGTATTAGTGCGTATTCCACACTGAACTAAACAAAAAATTTAAAATACTATATGAACTTTATGCGTCGTATTTATTCATTCACGAACTTTATAGTAGTGCGTATTTCACAATGAACTAAACAAAAATTCAAAAAATACTACATAGACTCTCAAAATTGTGCTTATATATATTGACTGTCAAAGATAATAGTCATCATTTAGTTTATCAAGACTTTATTTTGGATAAATTCTATGAAATTATCCGTTGTTTTTTAATTTTTTCAATTTTACAAAATCTATCCAAAATGACGTTGTTTTGATAAATTAATGTATGACTAACACATTTGACTTGCTGAAAAAAAAAAGACTAACACATTTGACAATCAATATATATATATATATATATATATATATACATAACCACGATTTTGAGCGTCGAAGGTGTTAGTCTTTTTTTGTTAGCAAGTCAAAGGTCTTAGTCATATATATATATATATGTATGTATGTATATTAACCGTAAAAGGTGTTAGTATTTTTTTGTCAGAAAATCAAAAGTGTTAATCATACATTAATTTATCAAAACAACGTCATTTTTTATAGCTTTTGTAAAATTAAAAAATTACAAAACGACGGATAATTTCATAGAATTTATCCAAAATAAAATCTTTAGATAAATTAAAGCATGACTAACACCTCTCACAGTCAATATATATAAGTACAATTTTGAGAGTCTATATTTTATTTTTAAATTTTACAGATTTATTCAAACGTTTTGATAAATTAACGGATGACTAACACCTTTAACGGTCAATATATAAATAAGCACGATTTTGAGAGACAATGTAATATTTTTTGAAAGTGTTAGTCATACATTAATTTATCAAAACAATGTCATTTTGGATAGATTTTGTAAAATTAAAAATTTTAAAAACGACGAATAATTTCATAAAATTTATCCAAAATAAAGTCTTCTGATAAATTAAAAGATGACTATTACTTTTGACAGTCAATATATATATATATATATATAAGCACGATTTTGAGAGTTTATATTTTATTTTAAATTTTTAATTTCACAAAATTTATTCAAAATGATGTTTTTTTGGTAAATTAACGGATGACTAACACTTTTAACGATCTATAAATAAATAAGTACGATTTTGAGAGTATGTAATATTTTTTGAATTTTTGTTTAGTTCAATGTGAAATATGCACTACTATAAAGTTTGTGAAGGAATAGACATGATGCATAAAGTTCATGTAGTATTTAATTTTTTTTGTTTAGTTCAGTGTGGAATACGCACTACTACAAAGTTCGTGAAGGAATAGGCACGACGCGAAAAGTTCATGTTGAAATAGGCCATGTTTCCGTTAAAAACAAGATTCTGTAAAGAAAATCATCAGTATATAATAAAATTCGGTTTATCTACACAAAACTCTTAATAAACTATTGAAATATAGATATAACTAAGGGATCCGCAATTTGAGATCTTAATAACAAGATTATGAAAAAAGTACTCATTTTTACGTCTCTACTAAGCAAAATAGTTGTAAGACAGAGATTCACCAGAAAGCAATTCAATTCAGAACGAAGAGTTAAACGCAAAAATGTTAAAACATCTCTCCTCAAGTCACAGCTACAGAAGATAGATAATATCACCAAAGCTTACGAACCTGTTCTCTTACCATTCCTACGAGCGAACGTACAAACAAACCTCTAACGTGAAACAAACATTAGTCTTTTAATTTCTCCAAACAAAATGTTTTCCCTAAATGAGACAAACATAACAACATTCTTCTCTCGATTACTCCTTTTGTTGATGAGTCTTCTACATTCCATCCACTATCTTTTGAACCTCCTCGATTGCTGAAACTGCTACTTTCAACTTCTCTGCAGCTTGCTTCACTTTCTTTTGCTGCAAAAACATTTTATAATCATGAGAGATTGTCTAAGGATATGTTTATTTGTTTACTGTTTAGTATAATCAAACGAGATCATCCACTTCCCTCTCAAAGCTCGTCTTCTAAGCGAAACTACATTACACTACAATCATGTTCAAGTATAGTTCCAAGTATCCTTCTAAGACCCCCACACAAAATATATAAATGTAAATCAATATCACTAAGTGGAGTTAGTTAACTTACCAAGAGTGCGACTGTTTTCTTGAGCTCTCTCGGATCTGCTGCAGCTCCCTGCCCAGTAGTAGCTCCCGTTGCCTTCATCAATGGAAAAACAAAAACAAGTTTTACATACGTATACACATTTGCATAAGCATGGCTTATATGAACTATATACTTGTAGATATATTGACTCATATGATACACATTTGCATAAGCATGGCTTATATGAACTATATACTTGTAGATATATTGACTCATATGATACACATTTGCATAAGCATGGGTTATATGAACTATATACTTGTAGATATATTGACTCATCTGATAGATAATAACGACTTAACAAATGGACCCTCCAATTAAATTTTCACATTATACAACAAAACATAATACAGAGAATAATAAACCAATGTTCAATATAAAGATACCACATTTATACACGCTTGCATTTTCACATTTATACAACAAACTTTACACAGTATTCATCAATATTCAAGATAAAGGTACCACATTTATACACATTATAGACTAGGTCCAAATAATATATTTTTTTTTATAATATGCAGAAAGAACAAACATTCAACCATGAATAGATATGTATAAAGAATATTATTTATGAGTGAAAAATGATTTACCTTCCTTGTCCTGTTCGAAGTCCTCTGCTTAGCAACTTCCTCGCTTTTAGGTTTCCGTCCACGTTTCTTAGCTGGAGCCGCCGCCGCCGCCACGTCATCTTTCTTTGGCCTCCCACGCTTTCTCGATCCAGTCGCCAGAGACACCGTCGCAGGCAGAGTGCTCAACCTCCTCGGCCTACCACGGCCGCTCCTCACAACCGCCGCGTTTCTTTTCGGGCGACCGCTTAGCTTCCTAGCCGGCTGAGCTGAGACGGCGCCGTTTGGGTGTGAGTCGGATTTGGACTTCGGCGGACGACCACGGCCGCGTTTCTGGGAAGCATTGGAGGCGGGTGAGGCGTCGGTGGGAACAGGAGGAGGAGGGATGTTGATGTCAGGCGCACCCGGAGCCGCGGGAGAAGTGTCAGATCTCTTCGCCATGAGGAATCTAAGATTCGAATCAGGAAAAAAAAAACAAGCGCGTGAGAAAACGGAATCTAGAAACCCTAGAAAACGGACGTCAACGATTCCGTTAAAACCGCAATGTTTTCTTCTGACTAAGAATCAATACTTAGTTTCAGCTAGGGTTTGCAATGCACTTACCTTAAGGTGGAGGACGAGAACGAGAAGCTTGGCGTAAAAGGAGAAAGATAAAGAGGATGGTTAGAAGATGGTGACCATGGCTTGAGCTTTGGAAGAGAGAGAGAATAAAACAAACGGCCGTAGAGGTTCAGAATCCGTTGCGGTAAACGATTCGGGTCCCACCTCAACTCCTTTTCTATTCGCATTAATTTTACATGAGTTAATAATCTAAATCCCCCTTATTATTCAAACATTTCTCGGTTTTTATTATTACCTCTGCTTCTATAATACTAGAGATTAATCCGCGTTACGCGCGGAACTATTTTGATTTTCAAATGTTAACTATATAAATATTCTTATATTATATATTTACTTATTATTTATTTTTTCTTATACTATATATTTATTTATTCATTCTAATTTTCTTGTTTTTATATCAAATGGTAGTATTATAATAGGTGTTTAATGTAATATTTATATTTCTTCTATTATATATTTACTATACATTTTTCAGATAGATGGTCAATGTATTTTTTCTATTTGTTATATTGTGTATTTATTTTTCTTCTATTGAAGGTTTACTTATTCTAATATTATGCTAGATGCTTAATGTAATATTTATCTTTATTAAATTGTATATTTATTTATTCTAATTTTCTTGCTTTTATGTTAAATGATAATATTACGATAGATGTTTAATGTAACATTTCTATTTCTTATTTTGTATACTTACTTATTATTTATTTTTCTTATATTTTATATTTATTTATTCTAATATTATGATAGATGTTTAATGAAATACTTATATTTCTTATTTATTTTTATTTACTGATTATTTACTTTACTATATATTTTCAGATAGATGTTTAATTTTATTTTTATCATTTCTTATATTGTATATTTAATTATTTTTATTTTTCTTATATTAAATATTTACTTATTCTAATTTTCTTACTTTTATATCAAATGAGAACACTATGATAAATGTTTATAATATTTATATTTCTTAAATTGTATATTTACTTATTATTTATTTTTTAGATCGTATATTTAATTATGAAAATATTTAAAAATGATAAAACGTAAAAGTATACATTTTTCAGATAGATGTTTAAAGTAGTTTTTCATTTCTTATATTGTATATTTACTTATTCTAATTTTCTTGTTTTTATATCCATGGTAGTATTACGATAGATGTTTAATTTAATATTTTTATTTATTATGTTGTATTTTTACTTATTATTTATTTAAATATATATTTTTTCGATAGATGTTTAATGTATTTTTCTATTTCTTATATTGTATATTTACTTATTATTTTTATATTATATATTTACTTATTTTAGTATTACGCTATATGTTTTATATAATATTTCTATTTATTATATTATAAATTTATATATTCTAATTTTACAATGTTTTAGGTAATATATATATATATACATATATATATTTCATATTGTATATATACTTATTATATATTTTACTATAAATTTTATTTATTTACTTATTTTAATATTACAATAGATGTTTGATGTAATATTTCTATTTTTATATTGTATGTTTGATGTAATATTTCATTTCATATATCGTATATTTACTTATTATTTATTTTTCTTATATTATATATTTAGTTATTATAATATTACAATATATGTTTAATGTAATATTTTTATTTCTTATATCATATATTTATCTATTATTTATTTTTCTTATGTAATATATTTAGTTATTATAATATTAAGATATATGTTTAATGTAATATTTGTATTTATCCTATTGTGTATTTACATATAATTTATTTTACTATACATTTTCAAATCGATGTGTAATTTAGTTTTTTCATTTATTATATTTTATATTTACTTAATGTTTATTTTTTCTGATATTGTATATTTACTTGTTCTAATTTTTTAATTTATATTTTTATTTCTGATATTGTATATTTAATCACTATTTATTTTATTCAATTGTATATTATTATTATTATTATTATTATTATTATTTAATTTTTATTTTTATTTTAATAAATGATAATATTGTGAAAGATATTTAATGTAATATATCTATTTCTGAATTGTATATTTACTTATTGTTTATTTTAATGTGATATTTTTATTTCTTATATTGTGTATCTAGTTAGTATTTATTTTTTCTTATATTGTATACTTATTTTTTTTATATATATCAAATGCTAATATTACTATTGTAGTATTTCTATTTTTTATTAAGACAATATTAAGATATGTTTATTGTAGTATTTCCATTTTTTATTAAGACAATATTAAGATAAATGTTTATTGTAGTATTTTCATTTTAAAATTGTATATTTACTTATTTTTTTCCTTATATTGTATACTTATTTATTATTTATTTTTACATCAAATGATAATATTACTATAGATGTTTAATGTAATATTTCTATTTCTGAATATATTTACTTAAATGATAATATTACTATATATGTTTAATGTAATATTTATATTTCTGAATATATTTACTTAAATGATAATACTACTATAGATGTTTAATGTAATATTACTATATATGTTTAATGTAATATTTCTATTTCCGAATATATTTACTTAAATGTTAATATTATTATATATGTTTAATGTAATATTTCTATTTCTGCGAATATATTTACTTAAATGATAATATTACTATATATGTTTAATGTAATATTTCTATTTTTGAATGTATTTACTTATTTTTTATTTATTTATTTTTACATACATTATCTATTTTTTTAATGTCACGTGTTATTTTCTCGAAGCTCTCTTTTATGCTTATGTGGACGCTCTATGGAGCCTCAAAACCTCCATTTTATTAGTATAGATTTTAAATCAACAAAAAAATGAAAAAAAAATAAATCCAAAAAAATTCTATCTTTAAATATATTTTCCTTAGATTTATTTATATTTTTATATTATAAAATAGAGATTTATATTTTTACTATATATTTAGATGAAAAACAATAATCATAGATATTTAGAGGAATAATTAGTAGCATTACTCTATTTTATAAGTATATATGTTAAAGTCTATATTTTATATTTTTCTTAGAAATTAAAGAAGAAGTTGACCAAAAAAGAAATCAAAGAAGAAAAGTAATACATAGTTTTGTGATTTCATTTAGCCTTTTATATAAAAATATTATTTCTTTGGGACAGATTTCTAAAAAGGTTAATACAACCATATACGTCTCTACCATTAAAAAAAATTGGGAGGAAAAGATGGATAAAACTTAATTGGTGACTCTTAAATGAATTGGAAAAAAATGAACTAAAGAAGAAACAACAATTCATTTGAGGAATTGAACAAATAAAAAGTTAGAAATTCTGTTCATTTTATTCCTTATCAAAATTAAAGAGGAAATTTTTCATTTATCAATTCATTCAATAATAAGGAATTTAAAGAAATAAAATGGGACCCATTTATTAATAATGTAACTAACAATTTAACTTAACTTATAG
This sequence comes from Moricandia moricandioides, assembly GCA_905132885.1. Lineage (NCBI taxonomy): Eukaryota > Viridiplantae > Streptophyta > Magnoliopsida > Brassicales > Brassicaceae > Moricandia > Moricandia moricandioides. The sequence goes on from CAJHQQ010001626.1 coordinate 14,483, forward strand.
TATAAAATTTAGAAAAGAAAGAATTCACCATTTAACTGGTCTAACATCTACCAAAATTTTGCAATAATTACCAACATTAAACGAAGCGTCTGACGTAAGCAACTTTAATTCAGTGGCTTATCATGAACTTAACTTATAATAATTATATTTGTTAGAACCCAATTTTTTTGAAACTGTGTAAAATGGTGTTTAACCGTGAAGTGAAATGTGGAACAAATATCTTTTGGATATAAATAAAAAATATTTCACTTAAATGAAATATAAGAGTAAAAATATCAAATTGCTTATGACAAAAAAAATTTATAGTATAAATATAATATTGTTGTAAATCTCGTGTCTTTGCTAGAGGTTGATCTCGAACTAGGTTAGGTTAGAGAGAGAGAGATAGACGGCTAGGTCTAAATGTGTGTAAGACTTGTTCTTATTGCTTTCTTGTGTATATCATAAGTACAATGGACCACATATATATATATATGGCCTCATGGCCGACTTACCCACATCTTATACTCGATGTGGGACAAGTTTACAATAGGTAAAACTCGGCCAAGACAAATGGTAGATGGGCTTGGGCTGAAATGGAAAAGCCTTGGTCGATTTGGATAAGGCTGGCCCATCCGAGACTCATATGGGCCAAGTATCGACCAAGTAGATAAGCCCACTTATGTGCATTCCAAAACCATAAGGTTTACAACACTCCCCCTGAATGTCATAACCATCTAGAGTTCGCAATGCGTTTGGTATACTGCCTCGTTAAAACCTCTTTATGGTAAACCCAAAACCCAATGTGGTAAAAAGGAAAGTCATAGGCAGGAAAAAGAGTACAGCCGCATTACTCCCCCTGAAGTGAACATCACTGAAGGCTTTTCAATGATCGCATACCAATCTGGAACATGAGTTTCTTGAGCGTGCAAGTTGGTAATGCCTTGGTGAAGAGGTCGGCTGAGTTCTCACTGGATCTGACTTGGAGTACCTTGACCTCGCCTTCTTTCTGTAGATCATGGGTGAAGAAGAACTTGGGGAGAACATGCTTAGTCTTGTCACCCCTGATGTATCCATCCTTGAGTTGAACTATGCATCGTCTTTAGGAATAATGGTCGAACTTCCCTCCATTGGTGAATCACTATCGACCATCGATGCTAGATCATCATCGACCGTATTACTTGTATCATGTGTGATCAATACTTCTAGACGGTTGATGATGTTACATGCAGCCTTGCCTACTTCAAGGATGCCAATATTTTCGGATGGTTGAATGACCTTCATGAGGTTGTAATGCCTCCATGAGTAAATTCATAACATGTTTATGATCAAATAAAAATTTGCATCTGAAAAACCAATCTTCCCTTCTTTGGGTTGGTTAGTATGGTTAGTATAAACAAACTTTAAACCTTCTGTTTCTTGTAAATAAATAACGAAGTATAAGTTTACCATTACCATTAGTTCCTTAGAACCTTTCATTACCTTTCTTTATCATCAACTATATTTTAAATTATGCATAGATGTATGCATGTTGATGGATTATGGTTATGATCAATATATCCATTTGATATAGATCTGGTCATCCATCTTATCAATGATTATCTTTTATGGTATTTATGGCTCATGATCAGGCCACTCGTGGTTGGTATTGTGGGATTCCATTTAGTCTCGACCTTTATGGTCTTATTCGATCGATTAGTTCGACCATATGTACCTTGACCATGTTAGTCATCATGGCTGTATGTTCAGCCATACCTTTACTGATACCCTCGACCGCAGCTTTTATAGCCTGCTATAGTCGGTATTGATGGAATCCACATTCTTTACAACCATTTCATATTTCTTTCAATATGTTCTTAGTTATGGACCAACCATAAATCAAATAGATCTTGACCTTATGATCCAAATATCATGATCATAACTTGTCCAAAAATTAATCGATAACTTGTATCGTTTTGGAATCAATCAACTTTCTTTCAAGTTGGTTTGTGAACACAAGTAATTTCATTTCCATGATATATGAACTGATTTTGATGGTTCTTATAGAACTCTTTCACTGATTATTATTTGGTTGATAATATTATATCATATGCAGCTGCATTGCATCAGTTCATAGATGGCTAAGGAACAAAGCCGTTCTTTGAGAATTTCTTTTCTCTTCTTTATGGTACCTTTAGTACCTTTATCCAGTGATTAATATATTTCTTACTACATCGTCATTTCTTCTGAGACATTATCATTTTCAGATTGTAGTATCATCCACCACAGATCTTATATCTGTTATAATTTGTTCCTTGGTCTCTGTGAGTAACCTTGTGTAATCAGCTATGTTCAAATGCTGTAAGTAGGAACATGCACGTCTTAGACCACGTGACCATGTCCTTTTATCTCACGGTTTTCTTTTCCTCACACGACCCCATTCACTGGTTTATCGGATGGCGTTCTATGGCCAATACGTCCACCATTTCAATAGGTTCTTTAAACCTTTTAAACATCACGTTTTCTTATATTTATGAGTATGAGTACTCACATGTGGGTTTATGGTCCTCGTTTTATGTTCAAGTGCTACTTTGTGTGCGCAGTTTTATTTCATTGGTATCGATACCCTTTTCTGCATTCCATTGTATTCCAGACATGACATAGTTGATTGCAATCTTATGACCTTTAATACTTTGGTGTTTGGCGTCCCAAATCACCTTAAGTACCATGGATTTTGGCGTCCCAAATTCCATTGTATGGTATCTTATATTGTGGTCGACCATTTTCTATGTCTGGGAATGATTTCCTTTTATGACCTCGGGAATTTCTATGCACCATTTCATTTCCTTCCGAGGTTCCTTTATATTATGGAACATATTGGTCTATCTTGTATAGACTCTGTAGCAACTTGATTGTGTCTCTTCTAGGACAACAATTCATTTGTTGTAAGCTGGTTTTATTTTCGGGTCAATGTGTCTGGCATCTAGTTCTGCTAGCTTCTATATCATTTGGACGTCTTTTACTAGTCTGAGGATCTTGCCAGGACAATGATGGTTGATACCATTCTCTTGATGGTTGATACCATTCTCTTTACCAACTTATAACTTTCTCCTTTTAATGTTGGATGGTCGGATTCATTACTCATGCAATCTGTGAACCTGGCCACTTAATCTGATCACCCATATTTGGCTCAAAGTTCCTTAAAATTCGTGGGAGAAAGTCATACTCCTATCCAACATATATTCTCATCCTCAATCCTCTGCTGAGGTTCCATCTTAAGTGGCACATATGTCTGTGGTGGAATATTCATATTCTCTTAAGATGGTATATGTCTGGTTTATGACCCTTAATCTGAGATGAGAATATCTATGCTCACTTATATGGCCTGATGCATTTTTAATCTTTAGACATGTAATTCATGATGTCCTTAAGCATTAGGCTTGATGTGGATGATGTATCACCGAGAGAGTTTGAGAACTCTAAGCCGTTTATAGCATGGTTATATACCATGGTACACGAAATGGTAGTATGTTTATGGACTATGGGATTTGTCCTCACTCCCTCTAATGAACATACCTATAATTTCGTGATGCTTAGGACAATAAAGCCTAATGAGTTTCCCTTGTGTACATGTTACACAACGTGAGATTTTACGGGATAACTCTTTGTGCCTTTACAATATCAAGTTTGCATCAAGTTTGGACTCGGATGGCTAATCCGGTCATGCCATTAAGTGTAATTTCGTGTGGTACACCAATCTGGTTACCATGGCTCTTTGCCACTTATCATACTGATCCTTAGCATAGTTTAGATCAGAATATATAGGTATAGTCTTTGACCACTTTCTTATAAGGCTTTAATCTGAAAAGAACTTTTGTTTCCTTTGCCCATTGGTTCAATGTGGAAACCATTCATACTCAAGTATATAACTCAATGGGTCTTTCATTTGGGTGAATGTCTTTTGTGGTCTTATAATATTGACTATCCTTAATTTAATCAATCACTTTATAAAATAAAAACACTTAGAAATATAAAAGCCTAAACACCAAAACATCAATTTATTCTACTTGGTTATCCTTCAGCATATCTGAAGTTTCATGATCCATGGGATCATCTTTGCTATGATCAATTTCGTGACCCATAAGGTCATCTTGGTTGTGATCAAAGTCACCCTCATCATCTTGATACATCATATGAGCTTCTGGATTCTTGCCTTTTAGACTCTCTTGATAGAGGTCGACCAGATGCTTAGGAGTTCGGAAATTCTTTGCCCAATGGTTTATCATTCCGCATCTATGGCAAGGTGGCCTTGAAGATGTCCCATTGCCTTTACCTTTACCACGTCCATGATTGGACTGGTTTGGACGGTCATAAGGGGTAATACGCCCTTTTTCATGGCTACCACGTCCACGTCCTCGCGCTTGACCTCCACGACCGCGTCCTCGCCCATATGAGGAACTGTGACCTCTTTGGTCATGTTGGACACGGTTGGCCTCTGTACCATCATTAGGCTGGGCATGATTTGCCTCAGGGACAGGCTTAGTACGTGGGGGTCTAAGCTCACTGTTCTTCAAGAGCAACTCGTTGTTCTGTTCTGCAAGCAATAAACAATGAATGAGTTCACTGTAGGTTTTAAAACTCTTTTGTCTATATTGTTGTTGAACCATCATATTGCTTGAAGACATTGTCTGGAATGTCTTTTCTAACAACTGCTTATCAGTTACAATCTCGCCACATAGCCTCAATTGTGAGACTATCCTGAACAAGGCTGAGTTGTACTCATTCACAGACTTAAAGTCTTGAATCCTGAGATGTAACCACTCATAGGTGGCTTCTGGAAGAACCAAAGTCTTCTGATGATCATATCTCATCTTAAATTCTTTCCATAGCTCATATGGATCATTCACTGTGAGGAATTGAGTTTTCAAGCTTTCCTCTATGTGATGTCGGATGTGCATAAGGGATTTTGAGTTCTCTATCTTATTAGCATTGTTTCCCTCAACGATACAATGCTCTAGGCCATTGGCTCCAAGAGATATCTCAATGTCTAATGCCCATTGCAAGTAATTATCATCTTTGACACTGAGGGGTGCAAAGTCCAAGTTTGTGATGTTTGGCATATGAGAATAAGATTCAGATCGTTTAGGTCTTATTATACCACATCTCTTGTCCATTTAAAATCGTAATGAAAATCAGTTTTAAAACCGATTGGACAAGCACACGGTCTGGCTGTACGTCGTGGTACGATTCATCGACCGATGTGGTTTGTGGTCTAACCGCACGTACTGGTGCGGGTCATCGACCATCCGCGATCTAGCTGTACCGTGTACGCATCATCGATCGTTGCGGATCATGGTCTAGTCGTACCTGAGGGTACGCATCATCGACCTGCACAGACCGTGGTCTATCCGCATGGTGCAGTTGATCGACCATCCGTGTTCGTGGTTTGATCGCGGGTCGTGGTTCGTACGGATCACCGCGGGTTGTACCGTATGGTACGTGACTGGTTGTACCGCATGGTACGTGCCGTCCATCATCCGCGTTCGTGATCCGTTCGTACCACATGGTATGTACCATCGACCATCCGCGGTTCATGGTCTAGCATCATCGACCAATGCATGTAATCTTATGCAAAAATAAACTTTCCTTATTCATTTTAGGATTTTAGGATTTAGATCTTATACTTTTAGAAATTTGGAAAATTTCCTTTTTTAGATAAGTTTCCTTTTTAGGAAAGTTTCCTTTTTGATAAGTTTCCTTTTTAGGTAAGTTTCCTTTTTTACGTAAGTTTTCTTTTACGGATTTTCCTACACCAAATAGATTTAGGTTTCCTTTTAAGTTTAGGTTTTCCTTTTATGATTAGGTTTTCCTTTTTAAGTTTTTCTTTTTGGATTAGGGTTTTCCGTTTAGGTTAGGTTTTCCTAAATCGGATTGATTTAGGTTTTCCTTTTTTGGATTAGGGTTTTAGAAGTTTCGATTGTCTAGCAACCTGACAATAAACATCTAGCAACCTAATGGTTTGATTTCAATCTTAACAATGGCAAGAGTTCAAAAATCAAACCGCAAAAACCTCAACATAAAGTTTTAAAATCGGATCTAAACATCTATGTTTAAAATCGGATGAACCTCAAGATTAGGTTTGATAACATACCTTAATCCTTGTCGATTTTTCTCCTTGGCTTCCTCTTAGGAACCTTAAACAATCAATCAAAGAAAGATTCAAAGAAGATTAGTCTTTAGACTTATGGATCAATCGATCAAAATTAAAAGAGAGAGAGAGAGGTTCGCCGATTAGGGTTTCCGGGTGGTGGGGTTGTTCTGGCTTTGAGGCTTTGAACTAGGACTCGAGATGGTTGTGCTTAGAGCTGGATCGTGCTGATAACGTGTTGTAAATCTCGTGTCTTTGCTAGAGGTTGATCTCGAACTAGGTTAGGTTAAAGAGAGAGAGAGATAGGCGGCTAGGTCTAAATGTGTGTAAGACTTGTTCGTATTGCTTTCTTGTGTATATCATAAGTACAATAGGACCACATATATATATGGCCTCATGGCCGACTTGCCCACATCTTATACTCAATGTGGGACAAGTTTACAATAGGTAAAACTCGGCCAAGACAAATGGTAGATGGGCTCGGGCTGAAATGGAAAAGCCTTGGTCGATTTGGATAAGGCTGGCCCATCCGAGACTCATATGGGCCAAGTATCGACCAAGTAGATAAGCCCACTTATGTGCATTCCAAAACCATAAGGTTTACAACAAATATTTCTATATCAAAGCTCAAAAAATTCGGAGACACTATGGGAAAGAGTGAGAGGGGGGTGTGTTGACGTCGGGCCGGGCTTGGGTTTGAGTCCTGGTTAATGTGGATTTTATCCCACAACAATATGTTATTTTTGAAACAAGTCCATACAATTTTTTTACATAATTTCCTAGTGGATTGAGTATAAATTGTCGAAATAAATCCTAATGTTTTAGATTGTGTCAAGATAATTTTAGAAAAATTTCCAGATAATTATTAGAATATTTATGATCTTCATCTCCCACGGTAAACAAGAGTATTTCTGAAATAGATTTTCCTATATCTTTATCCTTGACTTATTGATCAAGTCTACTTCTCATATAATTAAGTGTTGACCTCTTAAGTATTGGACACGCTTAGAAGCTTAAAGGCATTAGAAAGTTCCAGGAAAAACCCTAATCGTCTACTTAGTAACTCTCGAGAGTATTTGTAATAGATATTGTTCGTAGTAATTGTTTCATGTGTTGCAAAACAGTCTCGTCACAATTGTACCCTAGGATTCAAAAATCGCATTGAAACCATCACACATTCGGGGGATTTATTGAGTTAAGGAAATATATCATATCTCAACTCCCTGAATTCTTCAATTTCCTCACTGGTTTCTTAATCGTTTTCTAAGCTTTATATTATCGTTTATACGCTTTTTGTTTCGTGATTTTCAATCAGAATTTTTGCGGTCTTACAACATTAACCATAAAAGTTTCAACACAACTGATGCAATCTTGGATAAGCTGAATAATTCTTGAAACCACTTGGAAATGGATTGGACGAAATCCAAATGTTGTAACACCTCTTAGACGTGATGATCTTCACAATAAAGTTATTAAATGTTCTAAAATTGTTTTGAAATTTATAGTCTACACTCTCCTTGTAATATCTCATTATTTGGTAACAGAAGATCTTTAAAGATTAAAATGTTCAGGAAAAACAAAATAAAGTCTCAAAGAGACAAATTTGAAGCTTAAGAACTTAAATTTATTGAAAAATTGTGGGTCAAATTTACATTTGGTCACCCATAAGCTTTAATTACAAAAAAAAAATGAAAATTATAACTCAAACCCATAATTAAATTCCTAGTATGAAAACCAAAATTTTCTTTTTAATTGGTTTTAAAATACCAACTCCGATTCCTATATATAGTTGGTTATAAGTATAAAATTTATTCATATTTGGTTTACATTAAAAGAAACTTAATAAATTTTAAAATAAATCAGTCGGTCCATCTTGAACCAAGCCGACCGATCTTTCTTCTTCTTGGGCCGGTATGGGCCACATTCAACCATACGCACATTGATCTCGACCTTTACCAACTTCAATACATCCAATGTATTTACATGGCCTACTTGTTTGATGAAAACCATATATTTGGTCCAAGTTAAGCATGTTGCTTCATCCTTCAAATTCGGTTCATTTCCGTACTAATCTTCATTTCCCGATCAATCTTGCTTGTCCGGAGGGCTAGATTTTCTTCAACAGAGTTCTGGTCGTCCATGATGATTGTTATTGATGGCCTATGTTGATCCCTAGAAAAAAAGACTAGCTACATCAAATTTCATGTCTTTCTCTCGGTCTAATATCCCATAGATCAAACCAATAAGGCATTGATATTTCCAATAAGTCATTGATAAATGGACTACTTGGACCATCCATGGTCTTCATACCAATGATTTTGAATCTGATCCATGTCGTACCATCCCCTCCTCCACTAAAAGGATTTATCCTCAAATTCAAAACTTATAAGATGATATAACCATAATAACTCAACTTCAACAGCTATGTCTGGCTCATGTGAAACCTGAATACATGATGCTTCTCTCGAGGCCCAAATACAAAGTGTTGCAAGCTCTTTATGTGTCTTAGGTACTCCAATGAGATGTACCTATTACAAACAACACCTAATATAAACATCTTCTCCTCTTTGGTTGGTTTGGTGTCAATTAGTTCTTCTTGAGCTTCTCTCCTTTTTAATCGTACACACGCCTTGATCCTTGACATGTTGGTGTGTACTCTCAGCTTAGACCTCTCAGGAAGTATCATTGGTGCTCCAATATTGGCTACTGGTTATGAAATTCATTAGAAAGTCGGGTGGTTGAACTAGTCCAATGTGATCGAGAATGAAATTATTTATGTCACATCTCAAAGAACCACATTCACATCTCCATTCCATTTGACTAGAATTCTTTTCATTGTCAGGTGAGGAGTGAAATAGCCCTCATACTACCCTTTGAGATTTAGAAAATCTAAGATCTTTCAGGTGACGAGTGAAACAACCCTCATACTATGCTTTGAGATTTAGAAAATCTAAGATCATTCCATACTTAAACAACAAATTTTTCAAAGACTTATCGTTGGTATGAATCACGAATTTCTTTGTCTTAGGATGATGTGTCAAAGTTTGCAAGTATTTGACTAAAACATATATTGACACCTAGTGGCGGAGCCAGATAAAAGTTTTAGCGGAGGCAAAGTAAGATTTGAACTTCAATTAATAGGAGGCATTAGCAGAAATTTTACCACTTAGAATGTTGAAATTTTGAATAATCAATGAAAATACAAAAAAAAAAAAAAAACAGTCTTTCATAGGGTGTAGCTTCCCCCTTCCACCTCTCTCCCTCCGCCCACTGTCTATGCCTTGTTCTCATTTCTCTTGTCATATCTCATGATTTTATTCACATTATCCTTTATCCTTCAAAAGGATTTGACCTCAAATCATGTTCTTTGAGGATGAATTTGGCGGCTATTCTATGGATCATGGTGCTGCTATTGTTTCTATGCGCACATACCTCTCATCTTGGTTCAAAGATAAGGTGTTGCATCCCCTTGACAAACCATAGATGCTCCACGATATTGAACCAAATAGGTTTGATCAGTAAATCACTAAAAAGATCTAATCAATTCACCTTGCTCAGTCCTAGTTGCAAGCGCTTCTTTATGTGTTACTAGAAATGTTTTTAAACCTTACCCAGACATTGAATCGGAAAACTTTCCAAGTCATCAGATTATTGGGTTGACCGCATATGAACCGTGAATTAATAACTCAATTAATTTTATATTAACTATTAAAAATATAAGAGAAATTTATGTTTCTTAATAAAAATAAAATATTTAAATTTGGTTTTTATTTTCATTTTCATTTTCATTTCACGTATATTTTTAAAAATAATTTAAATTATTTAACAATTTCATTTAAGAAGTTAGGAGTTAGGACATATATAATAAAGGAAAATTTGCTAAAAATGACTCAAAACTTGATTTTAAATGCAAAAGTGTACCCCAAATTCAATCAAATGCAAAAAGTAACCCAAAAGGCTATTAAAAATAAAAGAACTTCTTATGAGCAAATAAAAACAAATTGTATTCAATTTTACCATAATAACATTTTCGCGTGAGAAGACTTCCATGTAAGTCTTCTACGGAAGACTTGACTTCTCAAACAATAAATCTTAAAAATAATTTATAAAATTTATAATAATATTTATATGGGGGGGGGGGGGATAGAAATCATGTAACCACAAACATTTGTAAATGATGTAAATTTATATCAACTAAAATTGAATTGTTTTCATCCTAGATGATTTAATGTAGAATGAGTCATGATATTCATTGGTTTAGGGTTTAGTAACATATGTTATAGTATTTTAGGTAGTTTTAGGGAGAGATTTTGAAATCTTATCTTTTTAACTTTTTTTTTGAATTTGACGAATATATGTTAGTGATCTAAGATGATTTTAAAAACTTTCTAAGTTTATGTTATGTTTAAGGAAGTGTTTTTTGGTTAGTTAATTGATTTTTAGTGTTTCAGAAGACTTCCAAAAGACTTCCCGGGAAGTCTTCTAACGTATAATGAAGTAGAAGACTTCATGGAAGACTTCACAGAAAACTCTACAATTTTCCCGCTTGAATTTCAGTGAAATTCAAATTCCCGCCTAAAGGCGAAGTCTTCCAAAAGTCTTCCAGTAGTCTTCCAGAAGTCTTCTCTGAGAAGACTTCCTTGTAGGTATTCTCTGGAAGACTTCTCTAGAAGTCTTCTCAAACAATAAATCTTAAAAATAATTTATAAAATTTATAAAAAATATTTATATGTTGGAAAAACATAAATCATATAACCACAAAATTTGAATTTGAATTGTTTTCAACCTAGATGATTTAATTTAGAATGAGTCATGATATTCATTGGTTTGGGGTTTAGTAACATATGTTATAGTATTGTAGGTAGATTTAGGGGTAGATTTTGAAATCTTATCTTTTTAACTTTTTATTTTTTGAATTTGACGAATATGTGTTAGTGATCCTCTAATAATATGATTTTAAACACTTTCTAAGTTTTTTATGTTTAAGGAAGTGTTTTTTTGGTTATTTAATTGATTTAAGGTTTCAGAAGACTTCCAGGGATGTCTTTCTAACTACTGGAAGACTTCCCTGAAGACTCCAAACCGGAAGACTCCGAGAAGACTTCTCGAGAAGTCTTCTAACTACTGGAAGACTTCCTAGAAGACTCCGAGAAGACTTCTCAGAAGTCTTCCTAACCAAACCGAAACTTAATTTACCTTCAATTTGAAATTAACTGGAAAAAAAACAAAACATATTTAACCTAACCTGATAATTTATCGGACATATAAATAGTATTTTTCACTGTTTTTTTCACTTTTTGGTGTTTCAGGAAAAAAAAAAGTTGGTTAAAACCTTAGTCTCCTCTTCTAAGGCGATTATTGTGATGATTTCCAACGAATCTCTTCTCTGTCGTTTTCACTTCATGTAATCTTGTTTTTTTCCGATAAATCATGTATCTTTTTCATAGCCCAAGTGTATTATAGTAGATTAAACTAACCGATTCCTCTTTATTTCAGATCTGAAATTATTCGTTTCTCCCCGTGACTTCTTCCTCTATTTCTTTCCTTTCCGACCTCAAGTTGACCCATTTTTTCGTAGGTCTCCCGGAAGTCTGCCGTAAGTCTTCATGAAAATCATCTATAATTTTTAATGGAAGTCATTCGTAAGTGTTCATGGAAGTCATTCGTAAGTGTTCATGGAAGTCATCCAGAAGACTTCATGGAAGTCATCCGGAAGACTTCATGGAAGTCTTCAGTAATTCTTCCGTGAAGTGTTTGGTAAGTGTTCGGTAATTCTTTTGTAAGTCTTCGGTAAGTATTCGGTAAGTCTTCCGTAAGTCTTCCAAAGTCTTCCATAACTCTTCCAAAGTCTCCCAAAGTCTTCAGAGTATGGATGTTAGTATAGAACTCTTGGTGTGTTTGTTTTATGTTTGAGATGTTGTTTTTTTCATTGTTTGCAGACTATAAAATGAAATTACCAGAACTCCCGAAGAGGTTGTTCACCCTAGGGGAAGAGCCCATTCCATTGAAGAGCATTGGATATCATACCAATGACCCCATATTACTTCCTCATGTAAAGGATGCTCTCAATGCTGATGAATGGGAGGAGATGAGGAACTCTAGGTTGGGAGTCTTCATAAAGTTTTGGGAGTTGAACTTTGGTTGGACGTCAAGGCTGGTTCACTTTATGCTCTGTTTTCAGCTTGATGTCAAGAAGAAATACGAGCTTTGGAGTCTCATTGGTTCAGACCCTGTGAGGTTTTCACTCATTGAATTCGAACATCTCACCGGTCTCAACTGCGAGTATATTGAGCATGTGGATAATCCTCATGTAGGGCTGACAGAGGAATTGTATCGGTTTTGGGAATATATGGGTGTTGATATCGATTTTGGTCCAAGCTCCCAGCAAATAGTGGCGGCGTGTGAGAGATGTGTACAGTGGTCTCGGGATGACCGCATGAGGCTTGGATACCTAGCCATCTACACAGGAGTCATTGAATGATGAAAGTCCACATCCGCTACATGGGCTAGTCCTGTCAGGCTAGTGATGAACCTAGAAGACTTTGAGACCTACCCATGGGGGCGATTGGCGTTTAAGATCCCTATGGACTCTGTGAAGGCAAAGGATTTGACAAAATCTTATACCATTGCTGGTTTTGTTCAAGTACTCTAAGTCTTGTTTTATTTCGTTATGCCCGACTTTGCTGCGGAGTATGGAAAGCCCATACGAAAAAAAACTAGTTTTCCTTTGCTGGCTTATAAGGGACATAAAGGACGAAAATTTATCAAAGAGGGTATCATCATACATGTATGTTTGATTATTCCCAATGGTAAGGTAGTGATTATTTTCTCAGTATATAACTTGATATTCATTATGCAGACTAGTGTGGTATCAGCACATATGTATGCAAACTCGCGTGGTGAACCTTGTGGTGAAGGAGATTGGTGAATTGTTCCCTCAGTGGGACAATGATAAAACCGATGTGGTGGTTGAAAACTTCGTGAATCTCATGTGTGGTGGTGAAGGTAAGATGAAGTGGAGAAAAGAGTTCTGGGCAGACCATGGTACTAAGCCGTGGACCAATCCAAAGGTTATCATTGTTAAGGATGAATCTCTTGAGCTTTCTTTGAAGGAAGAAACAAAACCATGGAAGAAACTTTGTACAATCTCTTAGGCTCATTCTGAAGATCGTACTGAGACTTATGTTTCATGGAGTGGGGTTAAGAAAGAAGATCTTGAACAAAGTTTCAAGAACTTAACGAAAGTTATGACTGATGGGTTTGGGTAGTGCCTAAAGGAGATCAAGCTTCTTGCCGATAAGATTGAAGTTGTGGAGAAGAAGGTGGTAATTAACAACAATGAACTTCAACTCACAGTTTTAGAACCGGATAAAGCTGCGCATGAACTAGGGATTAATACTGAAACCTCTCCCAAAATCAAAGTAAAGAGAAATACTAAGAATAAGAAGTGAAAGTTGTATTTTGTTTCATTTGTATGGATTTTTTTCATTTTTTGATTGGATGGATGGTACATGCATTTCATTTATTGATTGGAACCTTTGACTAAGTTAATTTTATGTGGATTGAAGTTGTTATGCTTGGTACTTGCCTTGACATTTCTATTGAACTCGAAATTGCATAGTGAAAGTGTGAATGGGGAGAATAGCAGGAAGTATGAATAAAGAACAAAAACAAATGAGTAGTATCAATGCACTTTAGGTCCCGGAGGTGGAAGACCCGAGTGTTGTCATTATGGACAAAACTGGACCAACCACATTATATTTAGATATGGAGGAAGAGAGACGTCAGGTAAAGAAAGATGCTATCATGGCATTCCTCAGGGGAAAGAGTGAGCGAGATATGAAGCTTGCTGCATCACAATAGTCTTTTTATCAGGGCAACAACACATCCAAAGTGATCGTACCGAACAAGAAGGTTGATCTTGGCTATGATCTGTTTCCTCCCGTTGACAAGAAGAACAATAAGTTGCTTGTTGATTTTTTGAAAAAAAAGATCCGTAAGTACTAATCTCTCCCACGGAACATTAAGTTGGTTATTTTGTTTCTTGATCTAGTTTTGATGTTTTCAAGAATCATAAAGTAGCTTTTGATAAAAGACCACTGGGACCAAGTCTGTGGTATTCCACCATCTGAACACCCCTAAAATGGCTCTACAACTCAGTAAGATTTTTAAGGTTTACTTGTGGAAGTCTTCTGGAAATCTTTTGTAAGTCTTCCGGAAGTCTTCTGTAAGTCTTACGGAAGTCATTTGGATGTCTTCCAGAGGATGTTTTCTTGAAGTCTTCTGTAAGTCTTCTGGAAGTCCTTGGTAAGTCTTCTGGATGTCTTCTGTAGGTCTTTCAGAGGACTTCCAGTCAATGTCTTCTTGTAGTCTTCTGGAAGTCTTCTTGAAGTCTTCTAGAAGTCTTCTTGAAGTCTTCTGGAAGCTTTCCAGAAGTCTTTTAAGAATATGTCTGACTTGTTAGGTTTTCAATGCAGCATATGAATGGTTTTATCAATTTACTGAGGCAGCGGTTCCATAGGAATCCAGAGCATTTTAGGACCAATAGGCTTTGCTTTCTTGATCATGTGTTTAGTAGGATGTGGACGTTTAAGTACCCAAAGTTTAAGAGGTTAGAGCCCGATATAAACATGTTAGGAAGGCGGCTCCCTACCGGGAGTTGGGATTATTAGCAGGTTTACTACCCAAATTTTGCCAAACAAAGAAGGTTTGGGGATTGGAGGTGGATGATATTTATGCGCCAGTTGACTTCAAGAATGATCTCTGGATTGCTATTTGGGTGTCCATTCCAAACAGGCACATCACCATCTGGGACAACAATATTTCTCATATTAGACATGATCAACTCGCCGAGTTAATGGAGACTTTTGCGAAGATGATACCTTATTTGCTTGTTGCATGTGCTGCCTCTGTCGAAGAGCGAGTCAAATACACACTAGAGCCATTCACATATGCGAGAGTGACTGCAAGAGTACCTCAGAGTCGCGCTGGTGATTGTGGTGTGTTCACCTTGAAGTACATTGAGTGTCATGCTCTAGGAATGAAATCATTTCCTTCTGCCTTTTGTGATAAGAATGTCAAGAGTATTAGGGAGAAGATGGCTACGAATCTACTTGATGAGACCCCTGGCAACAATGGGATAACAATAGAATCATTTCCAGAGAAGTCTTCTCTTTAGGTCATTTTTGCAACTGCAAATTTACGAAGGAATACTTCTCTAGAATTCTACTCTACATAAGACATCTTGAGAAGTCTTCCTTTTTAAATAGTGGCTTACTTTTGAATTTGAAAATTCTCGAAATCTCTGAGAAGACTTCCCTAGAAGTTTTTTCGGATAAACATGTTGGTTTTGCAATTGACCGAAATTTGACTTCTGTAGAAGATTTCTCTACAAAAGTCTTCTAGGGAAGTCTTCTTTTTCATAACATGAAGTCTTCTCAGCGTCACAAGAAGTTTGTATGGGTTACTTATGCAATTGAGAATTAATAACAAAAAAATAAATATTAATGAAGAAGTCTTCTCTCGTTACCAAATGTTTGACCAAAAACCCGGAATAAAACTTGAGAAGACTTCTTAAGCAGTCTTCTACCGGAAGACTTCTCGAGAAGTCTTCTCATTAATATTTAATGTTTTGATATTAATTTTCAATTGCAAAAGTAACCCAGACAGACTTCTGGCGACGCTGAGAAGACTTCATGTTATAGAAAAGAAGACTTCTCTAGAATTCTTCCGCAGGAAGACTTCTAGGGAAGTTTTCTACAAAAGTCAAATTTCTGACAAGTTTCAGTCAATTGCAAAACTAAACTGTTTATCCGACAAGACTTCTAGAGAAGTCTTCTCGGTTCTACTTATTTTTTTGTAATCAAAGGAAAGTTAGAAGACTTCTAGAGAAGTCTTCTAGTCAAAACACACAAAAGGTCAATCGCAAAACTAACATATGCATTAACCATAAGACTTCTCTATAAGTCTTCTTCACGAACAGATCTGAAAAACAATATTGATTTCATACTTTGGACTGTTAGATGACTTGCTTAGGCTTCTCCAAGGACACAGAACTTAAATACTCAAGCTACCAATCCATTAATGACCAAGATACATGATGTTCGACGTCTCTATGAACATTACAAAGTTTGAAATAAAAATCTTGGGGTTTTTGGATGAATTTTTAAGGAAAGTGAAAGAGATGTGGTTTGAGTGCACAACAAATGAGATAGCAAGAGAAAAAATCATTTTTTTTTTGCCATTAAGACCTTCAAATTGGTTGTTCATGGTAGTTGGGGGATTGATGGCAATGACAATATTGTAAATATTTGGTGAAGATGAGGATGATAGAGTAAAAGACTTATTTTTTTTAAAGCAATAGCATTTTCGTGAATAACTCAAAAATCTAGAATGAATAAGGCAAATGAAAATTCTAAGAAAATGATGAGTTAGTTTGTATTTAACTTCAAATTTTGAGTCACTTTTGGAAAACACCATATAATAATACATAGCAAGAGTTAAACTTCGTAAGTTTGAAATATCTAATATGAATAATAAATTAATTTTTTAATCTAAAACAAACCAAAAGTAAAACATCAAGATTTTGATAACAAAAATAACATAATACAAAATCATATTAACTAATTTTGGTTTTCTCTATCATCGTTCACTATATTTGTCAGGTGGCATAGTGAAAAATTCATCAAAAAAAAACAATAAAATAGTTTGGTGATATTATATATGATTTTACAAAATTAGAATAAGATCAATGACTTTGATTCACGCCAAAACATTATTTACTTAGAAACATGTATAATCATGAAAATTAGATTAAAAAACATGTGATTCGGGACAAATAATAGAAAACAAAGTCTATATGATAGAAGTTAGAAAGAAGCTAGAAAGTTAGAACAAATATCATTCACGATGAAAAAAATAAGCAAAAAATTAAAAAGAAAGTTTAAAAAGATATCAAATATATGCGGCAACAAGGAAAACAATAAGTTCATGAGAAAACTAAATGAAAAGTTGAGAATATAGCTTCTTATCTGGAATATAAAACATATTTAATAAAGTAATTAAAATGTAAGAAAAAATAATAACAATTACTCGATGGTTCATCCGGTGGTTCAACCGGTAGTCGGGTTACTAGGTTTAAGGTTTTTTAGCGGGTTTTATTGGATTTTTAATTAATAGATATTTTTCAAAACCCAAACCGGATTACTTAGTGGGTCACCCGATTTGTCGGTCCGACTGTGGGTCCGGTTCAGGCGTAAAAACACTGGTTACAAGTGCTTCATCAATCACTCCTTCTTCAGCATTGGTTAGGTCATACAGATGATCACACAAAACTGTTAATCTCTCGTCTTATTTCACTTGAATGGTCGAGTTGTCTCCTTGAAAAGGAGTGGCCATTTCTGATTCAATCTCTTCTCTATTCCCAGCCGGTTTTGTTAGTGGATTAGGAGGAGATTGTGTGGTGTTCATCTTAATGGTCTGTTGAATAGACCATGAACTATAGTGAACATCCACTGGTGAAGCTTTTCTTTTAGAAGGGTTGCAAATTTCTTTCCTAGCTTTTGTCCAGAACAAACTATGTGTTTTCCACTGCCCCTAGTGGTGCTCTAGACCAACGCTCGAGTTGATCACAAACCAATATCTTTTTTTTTAGGCGGTTTTAGATTAGGAGGTCTCCACCTCTACTGAGAAAGATAAAATTTTCTCATGAACTTAACTACACAATCACCTAGTTGTTGACTAAAGATCAAAGGCCAATTTTTCTTTTGAACTTCTCCATTGTTGCTTGTTGTTTAATTTTCTCTTCATATTTTCTTTAAAGAATACATAGAAGATTTCTGGATAGTTTATGAATTTCTTGATCCTAGATTAAGAAATTCAAACCACAAATCTTCAAGCGGCTCTAATACCACATGATACAATCTTGGATATGTTGACTTGTACCTCATGTCACTTTAAGGTGGGTTTGATGAAATCCAAAGTTTGTGACACCCATTGGACGTAATGTTCTTTACAATAAGGTTACGAAATACCCTAAAAAAAATTTGGAATTTGTAGCCTACAAATGTAACCTTGTTTATATCTATGAGTATCTCGTAACGAAAGATTACTCTTCTAAAAAGTAAAGTTGTAACATTCTAAGTTGTGATATATGAAAAATGCTTAACAAAATTGATTTGACTACTTATGTCACCAAATTTTACTTAAGTTTTCCATCACAAACCCGTTTAGAAATCTAGGGATAAACGTGTTTGGCTGGGGTAATGAAATGATGGATGACCTATTGGGAAGTGATTCGCGATACCGTGTGAGTGAGGCCAAAACACGGGGAAAGGTGAGGTGGTGATTGCAGGGTCAGTAGAAAATGATTTTGAGCCTTGGAAAATTTACGCACCGACCGTTGTAACGGGATGGGGCCCACGGGTCGAGAGAGCGGGTGCGGGTGGCTCATTAGCCATGGGCGGTCGGGGCGTTACAAGTGGTATCAGAGCTGGTTAGTCATATTGGTTCTGACCCGATAGGCGTCTTGAGACCTGTCGTGGGGCGCAACGAGAACGTTGCGTTCTTTGAGAGGGGGTGAATTGTAACATCCCGAGTTGTGATATATAAAAAAATCATAAGAGAATTGATTTGGCTACTTATGTCACCAAAGTTGACTTACCTCTTCCATCACACATCCGTGTAGAACTCCAGGGTTAAGCGTGCTTAGGCGGGAGTAATGAAAAGAAACGATACCGTGCGAGTGAGGCCAAAACAAAGGAAAATGTCGGGTGGTGATTTTCGGGTCAATAAACAAGGATTTTGAGCCTTGAAAAATTTACGTACCAACCATTATAACGGGATGGAGCCCACGACCGAGAGAGCGGGTGTGGGTGGCCTATTAGCCATGGAAGATCGGGGCGTTCTAAAAGTGCTCACGAAGAACAAGATAAAGTTTCAAATAGACAAGTTTGAAGTTTAGGAACTTATGTTAATTAAAGATTTAAGAGTAAAGTTTACATGCGGTCGCGCATAAGCATTAAATACAAAAAATTGAAAACTCAAATTAGAAACCCTTATCATATTCCTAATATGAAAATCAAAACATATTCCAAATTAGTTTAAGAATATCAAATTCTACTTTTAGTTGGTTTATACATAATAAACACATTCCTAGTTGGTTTACATTAAAAGAAAACCTAATACACTTAAAATAAATCATTAGCCCATCTTGAACCAAAATGACCGATCTTTCTTCTTCTTGAGCCGGTATGGTCCATATTCGAACATACACACCTTAGGCTTGTCCATTACCAACTTCAACACGTTTAATGTGTTCTTTGGCCCACTTGGTCAGTGAAAACTATCTCTCTAGTCCAAGTTAGTTAAACTATGGTGCTTCATCCTTGATTTCTGGCTCATTTCTTAAACAATCTTTATTTCTCGACCAAGCTTGCTTGTCCAGAGCACTAGTTGTCTTCTGGTCATAAATGATGATTGTTATTTATGGCCCATGTTGATACTTAGAAAACAAGGCTGTATCAAAATTCATATTCTTCTTTCGGTCTAATATTTCATAGATCAAACTGATAAGGTTTTGCTATTACCCATTAAACCCCGCTTTAATCAATAGCCTAACTGAACCATTTATAGTCTTTGTACCAATGATTTTGTAGCTGATCCAAGTCACATACAAAATTGGAAAAATTAGAAATAAAGTCCATAAATTTTTTGAGAAATTGAAACTTTAGAAATAGAAACCAAAACCTAGTAGGGGCATTCCTAAAAAAAAAGACAATTAAATGGATCAAGATAAAGAACAAGATAACAATACAAAAAACAGAAGGATAATTGTTTCTAGGTACATGAACGGAAGAGAGCACACGACATCAAACAGAAAGCCTAACCAAGAACAACATATGGGGAATTACGAAGCTCAAAAGCTGCAGTCATGCAAATCAACAACCGAAGATCAAGAAAATCTGAGGCAAAAAAGAATTGCTAAGAAAAAACCCCACAACGATAAAATAACACAATCAGGATTTAATCTTTTACTCATTTAATATTTTCACCTTTAAGAGTCTAAATCAAGAAACTATGCATTCTCACAAAAGTTAAAACTTACACTTCAAAAATAGTCTTACAAAAGATCACCAAGACCAAAGAGAAAACTGCTTATAATGCTATAGGTTATGTTGCATCAAACCTCAACTACCAAAGAAATAGATCTAAATAGCCAGCTAAGACCTCCAATCAAAAGCGATCAGATACATCCAATAACACATGAAATTTGGTGAACCGATGAATCAACACCACCTCACAAAGGAATAGTAATCCAAGCAGAAGCAATGCAAGAAGCAGAAACAAGAAAATTAAAATTAGGTCTTGAAAATATTTGAGAGACAAGTTAGCCATTTGTCTTTTCAAATGATAAGAGTTATTTTCTAAAAGTTAAAATTCAACACATAACTAAACTATGTTCAATTATTAATATAACAATCAATATTCAGAAACTTAATTTTAAGAAACACATCAGCAGTTTACTCTAAGGGCATGTTTACTGCAGGTCTCTCATGGAGTTCTTAGTTTTTCTAAGATACGTATCTTAATTTTTAACTAAAAAACTTAAGAACCGTCTCTTAAATAAGAGACCTAAAACCATGTTTATCCACGGTCTCTTAGCCGGGGTTCTTAACTTATAATTTCACGTTTTTTTTTTTTCCTGTTAAGAAACGTCTCTTAAGTCTCTTATTTAAGAGATTATTTAAAAGACAGTTCTTAAGTTTTTAGTTAAAGTTAAGAAACGTCTCTTAAAAAAATTAACAACCCTATGCTAAAAAACCTACAATAAACATACCCTAAAAAACGTCTCTTAACAGGAAAATTAAAAAAAATAAATAATAATAATAACAAAAAAATGAAATTATAAATTAAAAACTCCGCCTAGACCGTGGATAAACATGGTCTACGAAACCAAATAAAAGAAGATAGTCTTACAAACATGAGGGTACAAAGCAAAAGCCTACGGAGATAAGGATGATGTAGAGAGAGGGAGATGTACATGAACAATGGCAATATCCTAATTACTTTACATACATTACTCTGCCTCTCCTTGTTGTTTGGTAAAGGCCACAATCATATCACCGTGTTGATTTTTCTCCTGCAAACACCCTTACAAGATCACAAATTCATGGAAAAAACACAACAAACAAGCCCACCATCATCATCATCACCACTTCAAGATTTTTATTAATATTGTCAAGGCTGCTCTCTTTAGAACAGCGCTTCTTGCATTGCTTCTGCTTCTGTCTGCGCATGCCCTTGTCTGTATCCCTCAGGATCTTGTTCATTTCCAGGGTGATGTTCATCTGGCTGCACTTCTTCCATGTGTTGTGGCTCCTCCGTTGTTGTAACTGTTAAATCTTCCAGAGCCTGTATAGCTTGAACCACTGCTTGATTTTCACTCCCTCCCACCTCCGCTTTCAACACGGTAACAATTTCCTTAGCTTTCTCTTGCTGCATAAACAAGTGGACCAGAAGAAAATGAAACCAAGAGAGGATGATCAAATAGTGTTTTTTTTGTTCATTAGTTCACTTACAAACAACTCAAACTTCTTCTTGAGTTCACCATAGCCAATATCTTGTTGTCTGGAAGCTCCCTTTGACGCAGCATTCTATGTTTGAAGATAGCAATAACATAGATGTAAGTAATGACAATTAACAATAATAGAAAGACTTGAACATCAATTAATAAACAAAAAAAAATCTATTTTGAATCAACAACCTAGTTTATACATCAGAAGCTAATGTTCCTATGTAGCTCAAAACAATTAATACAAGTTAAAGCTAGTCACCAACAACTTGATTACCAAACATAGAGAACCCTTAAATAAATGAATAGTTACACCAAAAACTAAATAAGCATAGGTCAAAAGCAGAGACAAGACGAATATATTTATACTGTGGAAACTATCAAAGATACTCTCTCTACCAGCAAACTCGTAAGAGACAATATTCAGAGTGGACAGTGACATTTATTCACGAGACAAAAGTTCCAAACTTTATCTCTTGTCCATTTGACCCGTAACGTTGAAACATCTAGCTATATAAAGGGCCTCGTGTTTCGACAATTATCATCACAAACAACTGAGTAAAACTTTACCTTTCTGGGTCTTCCCACGGGTTTGCCAGTACGAAAGTAGCCTCTCTTGGGCTTCATAGGCTTCCTCACCACACCTCCGATCTTAGGAGGCCGTCCTCTTCCTCTCTTCACAACCTGTGATCCTCCACCTTCTGCTTTAGGTTGTGGTGGTGGCAAGGCAGCAGTGTCAACTCTCTTTGGTCTTCCTCTGCGTCTGACACCACCGTTAGCAACCAACGGGAACACCGAAGCGGGAGCTGAGACAACAGCTGGCTTCCTCTCTCTCCCAGCAGCTCTTCCACTCGGTGGCCGACCTCTTCGTTTCGCAGTCTCCTCACCGCCGGAAACAGGAGACTTCACTGTCGGAGATGCTCCATCTTTCCTAGGACGACCAGGTGGTCTCTTAACCAACGGCTGAGCCTGCGGTGGAGGTAACGGCTGTACCTGCTCCTCCGGTCGAGAAACAGGTAACCCATTTTGTTCCCCGTTGGTCTGAACAACATCGGGTTTCGCCTTTGGAGGTCGACCACGACCACGCTTCTGAGTAGATGTCGGGGCGAGATCTGGTAATGGATGCATCTCGTTGACTGAATTGTTACTAGTGAAGTCAGATCTGGCTAATTTGTAAGACTTCTTCACCATCATAAGAACACCACTGGTCTTGAGAGACTTGAGATGGTGAGTCATCAAAGCTCCATGAGCATGAGGTATCCCTGTGTAAGTCCTCTCGATGTACTTCGATATCGCTTGCTTGCTTGACCCATCTGCTTCGTTCAACGCAGCTATCGCACTGCAAATCATCTACAAAAGATAAAAAAAAAAAAGATTCAGTCTTTCGAAATTTTGTAAAACCCTAACGTTAAATCTCAGTAAAGGAGGTTACTTCGGAGTAAGGAGGGTGACCCCATGATGGATGCGGCGGCGGCAGCGGCGGTTGAAAGAACTGGTTGTTGACGGCGGAGGAGTTAACGGCGTTGCTGTAGAAGGGGAGTTGGGTGACGGAGAAGGGGTTCGGGAAAGCGGTGAACGGAGGAGGAGGATGGTGTGGATCATTGGATGCAGAGAGAGAAGGATCCATTGAAGGTGATGAGTTTTTTGATTTTTGGGATTTTAATTTTTTTTTTCTATTTTAATTTCGATGAAATTAATTGTGGGAGGAGGAGATAAAAAAAGGTTAGGTTGGAGAGAGAGTGTGCGTAGAGAGATGTGAATGACGAATGTGTGATTGAAATCTAACCGTTGATAGTGTCTTTTTGTGCCGATTTACGACAGGGATCGATGACGTGGTGCTCTTTCTAATATAAAATTTGAGTTTTGTGTTTCTTTGAACTATTTTCTATGTTACTATTAAACTGTATTAATTATATATTAACAAACTTCCAACTCTTATAAACAGAAAGTCTGACTAATAACTTTTCATAAATTTATTTATTTAATACTCACAATTTTTTTCTAATTTATCTGACATGAGATAAGATTCATTATTGAGGAATGAGATATAATACTTTTTGAGTTAATAGGTTTTATATATTTGTTTTAATGTGTTAGAATAACGTTTTTTTGTTTATTTTTAATTTTATATATTTATATAAATAAAATTTTAATTTTCCATATTATTTCATTTTTAGTTAAATTCGTCAAATTAAATAATATGTGATATTTTAAGCTAATTTCTTAACGAGATTCTAACACTGTCATTATAGTTTCAAATTATAAATTTTATCAAAATTTTAGAATATTAATTTTCAGATATATATCTTATTTATTTAAAAAAAAATTCTGAAATTAATTTTAAACTATCATGTGATTTACAGATATTATATTAAAAATAAAGTGATTCAATTATTTCATTAAAGATATTATTATCAAACATATTTGTATATAATTAAAGAGATATGTACATAATACCTTATTTTATATATATATATATATATATATATATATATATATATATATACATTCTACTTATTTCAATTTTATAAATAACAATAAACATAATTAATTAAACTAATTCTGTATTTTATTTTGGAATTAAATAATTTTAATCCATTTATTATTTTATTTTTATAATTAAAGATTTTTCATCCATTAAATATTTTATTTATAGTCTTAAAATAGATCTATATATAAATATGAACTCTAATCTATTTTTTATAAATTAATTCAATAAAATAGAAATAATGTTACTTATAAATATTTTCATATATATGTCTCAAAAATCTTAACTTTACAATTGAAGATTTATATAATTCAAGAAATTTTCTAAATAGTACATTGTAACCTAATAGTAAATGAAATTATGAATTTTGTAGATTGATAAAAAATAATATGGAAATTTTTATATTGTTGGATCATATGGAGCAGTTTTTTGTTTTGTTTTTGAAGACTTTGGTTCTTAAATGGTTTTGCAAAATATTTAAAATCAATTTGTGAGAGATGAAATGAACGACTTATTCCATTTAAACATTCATATAGTATTGGAGTAAGAGTTTTAAGAATTTTTAGCTTTTTTGTTATAATTTGATGTTATTCAGCTAGTGAGTTTTAATATCTTCTCAAATCACATATTAATGAATATGAGTTATAGGTAAAATCTTCGAAAATCATCTGAAATATTATGTTATTCAATCGGTAATTCATAAAGACCATATCAAAAGTAAACAATTTTTTTTTGAAAAAAAAGTTATGAAATAGATTTGGGGAGAGTTCACATCTATTTGTAGTTAAAAATAGTGATAATGTAATTCCACTTTTACGGTAGTTATTTGGAGAGGTTTCAAAATAAAAGTGTTTCAAATATGTGAGGAGGGAGACATTGTTCAGTCTCTTACAACATCACTGATTTATCATTCCCATAATCCTTAAGTTTCTTCGCCTCAGATCATAAACCCCTAATTTAATAGCTGATCATTTGGTTATTGTTCTTTCCATTGGCAGCTTTTCCTAGGATGAAAACAACGATTAAAATCTATTCTCAGTGTGTTTACATGGCATTGTCTCATTTTCTCAGGACTGCTTGTGAATTCCCTCGGACTATATGTGCTTATTGCCTTGACAGAACTTCATATGATTCGTAAAGTGGTAAAATTTGTTAGGTTGTGTTAGAATGATCGATGTTTTTATTTCATCATGATTGATTATTTTCATAGCATTTGTCTTCAATGGTAAGTTGTTACTCTTCTTGATTTGAAGAGAGTATTTTAAGATAAACCTAAAAAAAAATTGTCAGCAAAATAGTTTTCAAAGAGAAAATAATCAAAATAAAATTTATTAAAGGATATAAATACATATATTTATACTTTTTAAATTAATTAATCTGAAATAATGATTTAGAGTTTTGTTATGAAGTTTTGAAAGTGAGGTTTAAAACTAAAATAAAAAATAAAACAAAAAAAAATATTAAAATTTTTAAAATCAAAAAATATATTCTAGTCAAATTTTTCCTTGACAACTATTTTTGTGACAAAAGTTTAAAATCTGAGAGATTTTTCCATGTTAAAAAGTATCTTAACGTATTTAAGCAAGTTGCTCTCTTTTCGACCGGGTGATTGTGGTCGAGTAGTAAGGAGACGGGACTGGGACGCCAACACGTTTCAGGTTCGATCCACCTGCTGCGCGAAACTAAGTCACAATTATCCTGGTCACCTTACACGGATATGGGCCCATGCTTTAGGGCCCATTTGAATACCCGGAGAGAGGGTCTATCCGTGGGATGCACCTCCCCTTGGGGATTAGTCTGAGCATCTCCATGGGCCTGAAATACCCCAAGGTTAATCAAAAAAAAAAAAAAGTTGTTCCCTTTTGTTAAACATGAAACCTGCAAAATGAGAGAGATATATTTATGGGATTGTGAATATTCTCTTATCTTTACCTTTTTTATTCGCTGGTAGACTGAGATTTTGTTGTGAACGATGCATGTAAGAACTACAAGTCTGATTACTACAGTTCAAGTCCAATAAAGAGTTGATAGTGAAAGGATAACGAGGTATCGATCAAGAGTTTGACTTTCCTTTCGACTTATGGTTCGGCTATTGAAGCTTTTAAGTAAAAATGAGATGGATGAATAAATGAAAGTAATATGAATATTTCAGTATTGTGTATTTGTCCTGAAAGTTATTTTTTGTGGGTGAAAAGCATTTGACGTTGCTTGTACATTGTACAAGACACTCCATTGCATGCAACTTTGCAAGCGTTACAATATCAAAAACAAATAGTTTGACTTTGAAAAGTGACTACTGTAACTTAAATCATAGCCAATAATTATCTCAAATCATCTAAACTATTCTAAAATCTATGAAAAATATTAGGGCTCGGCAAGAACCAAACTCGATCCGATAAAATGAATATGAACCATTCCGAACTTCACATAAGTACCGAATGGATCTTGTTTTACAATATTTCAGATTATGAGTTTTATCCGAACCGAACCCAAACTTAAATAGATATCCGAAAAAACTTGAAACTACAAAATTTCAATAAAACTA
This sequence comes from Moricandia moricandioides, assembly GCA_905132885.1. NCBI lineage: Eukaryota > Viridiplantae > Streptophyta > Magnoliopsida > Brassicales > Brassicaceae > Moricandia > Moricandia moricandioides. The sequence continues at coordinate 41,193 of CAJHQQ010001626.1, forward strand.
GTACCATACCAAATCTAAATTTATAATATGTATCCAAAACACACTAAAATATTTTTGAATACCTACAAGAATTAGTTATTACTTAGATAATTAACTTGAATACTTAGTCTAATATATATTTTATTTGGTCAATATTAATGTTTTATGTTTAAATTATATTTGAAGTTTAGTTATGAATAAATTTGTTTTGAAGTTTAAACAATGTTGTTGTTTTTAAGTTTAAATAGTGTTTTTATGTTTATAGAATTGTTAGTTATTAACTTGATATTTTATGTTTCATTATGTGTGATTTAAGTTTATATCAAGATGATGTACACATGATCTTTTGGTTAATGTATATTATGGCACAAAGACATAAAAAATACAATACATTCAGATAAGTTTTCTTTACTTTAATACATTATTAAGTATTTTTCAGGTGTAATCAAGTATAAATTAGTGTTTTAAAACCAAAAACCCGATTAAATTCCACCATATCTAAAATCCATCAAATCATTAATTTAGTACGCCCTCCATAAAGTTTTAATATTTAACTACATTTTGATTCATGCGGAATTATTTTTACAAAATTTGACTAAATATAAGTTAGAATTGCATCCATAATTTATATATTTTAGTATCACATAATTTTATTTATTTATTTTATATTATTTATTTTAATTATTTTAAAATTCTAGTTTTTAATTTTATAGAATATAATAATCACTAATATATATATATATATATATTCTTAATTTTAATATTTAAAAATTTGTAAAAAATAATTTATGAGAAAACTTAAATTTTAGATTTATTACATGATGTTAATTTATTAATATTTTAGTTTTGTGATGAATATTTTTTATAAAAAGTCCAAAAAGTCATAGTTATCTAGTTTCCTAACATATATTATAAAGCAATATCGTAATTAAAAAATTAATATTTGATTTTCATTAAATTAATTATTGTAAGTTTAATATGTATTGCATTGATATATAAGACTCACTTTGTTTCATAAAGATAAATATTTTGGGGTTTTCACACATATTAAGAAAACGAACTATAAATCGTTATAATAAATGTATCGATTTATATAATTTTAATTTTTAATTTTCAATAATTTTTTTATCAATATTAACTCAATAAAGTCAATTAATTTTCTTGAAATTTGAAATATTTTCATAAAAACACAAAAAATCTATCTTTGTGAAACAAAAATAAATTCTAAAACATGGATCATAATGAAACGAAATGAGTGTTTTTTACGAAATAAAAGATATTCACATAAATCTTATTGTATTTTTATATTTTTAGTTATTTTAAATTTTATATAAAGTTAAATATATAATAATTAAAATTGAATAATTCGTTTTTTAGTTTTTTCCACATTTGTTATTTTAACAAATTAAAATTGAAATGGAGTAATAAATATTTTAATATATTATGCAATGGTCAATTCTACAATTATAATATAAATGAGTTAATATGTTGGGCTTCTTGCAAAAATGACTCAAAACTTAAAGTCAAACACAAAACTAATTCATGATTTTTTTTTGGAATTTTCATTTTCCCTGTTCACCCCAAAAGTTTTGATTATTCACGAAAATTTCATTATTTGTTTTCTTTTCAAAAATGAGTATTTAACTCTATAATCCTCATTTTCATCAAATATTTACAATAATTCCATTGCCATCAATACACCAACCACCATGAACAACCAATTTAAAGCTCTTAATGCACCTAAAAATCAGTTTTCAATCCCTTTATCCCATTTCTTATGCTAAAAAACTAAATCTCTCACTTTCTCTTTATATTCATCTAAAAACTAAGATTTTGATTCAAGCTCACGATTCTTGGTGTGTCACTTTCTTTTCAGTTTTTGTGTGCTTGGAGAAGAGTTTTGTGTGCTAAGAAAGTTATCTCACTAATTTAAGGTATGAAATCAATTTTGTTTTTCAAATATGTTCGCCCAAAAGATTTCCGTATAAGTCTTCTAGATGTAAAAGACTTACACGGAAGTCGTTTTGTCAATGCAGAGGTTAGTTTTGCAATTGACTTATATATATATATATATATATATATATATATATATATATTTAGAGACGACTTATCTGGAAATCTTCTAGTTTTCTTTGCTAACAAAAAAAATCTCAAAAATACCATACAAAACCTCTTGGTAAGTCGTCTAGGATAAACATGTTAGTTTTGCATTTAAGCAAATTGTGTCAGAAAATTGATTTTTTCCAGACTACTTACAAGGCTGAAAAATAAAACTTAAATATTTAATATTTACTAGACGACTTAAATGTAAGTCCTCTCATGTTACTTTTGCATTTGAAAAATAAAACTTAAATATTTAATTTTATTGAGACGACCTACATGTATATGTTTTCTAGTAGACGACCTATATGTATGTTTTTCAGTAGACGACCTACACGGAAGTTTTCCAGAATTTTTTTTCGATATCCTTGTCAAATCTTGGATATTACAGAAGACTTCCATGTAAGTAGTATGGTCGGACGACTTACACGTAGGTCGTCTAGTTAAAATTTAATATTTAAGTTTTACTTTCTAATTGCAAGAGTAACTTGAGACGACTTACATATAAGTTGTCTAGTTAATATTAAATATTTAAGTTTTATTTTTCATATAGACGACTAAAGTAAGTCGTCTGGAGAAAAGTCAAATTTCTAACACAATTTGGTCAAATGCAAAACTAACATGTTTATCCTAGACGGCTTACTCGGAGATCTTCTCTGGTATTTTTGAAAAAAAAATGAAAACAAAAGTAAGACAATATTTACAAAGGAAGACTTCCAAAGAAGTCTGATGTAGAGTAGACCTCTTTGGAAGTCTTTAGTGTAAATTTTCAATTGCAAAAATGATCTTATTGATGACTCTTGTGTAAGTGTTCTGGAACTCTACGTCAATGTTTAATAAAGTTTCATTTTCTATAAAACTATAAAGACTTTTTAACATTTTCTTGTTAATTCATGTATATTAGTTGATATTTGAGTTTTTGAATGAAATTCATAACTAAATTGATTTTAATTATGTGTTTACCAATATTCATGTTTATTAATGTTTCTAGCTAATCTGAGAAGACTTCCGTATAAGTCTGCTAGAAGACTTCCTTGGAAGTCTACTACCTTAGTTTTTGTAACATTTTTAAGTAACTTAAAGATATTTTTAACTTTCAAAAGTATTAAGTAACTTCAAAATATCAAGTAATATGGTTTAATTTATCTTCTTAGATTTCATTTTCCCGTTTATATTTCAGTTTCCCGTTAAATTTTCCGCTTTAAATTTAAATCTTCCAAAAGACTTCCCAGAAATCTTCCAATGAAAATGTTATATGTTTGAACTTATGTAATATTTGATATGTTGTGAATTTGGCTAAGTTTTACTAGGAATTTTTCTTCCTTAGGTGTAGTAAATTTGACTATTTTTTTTGTATTATTGTGTTTTGCTATTTAAGTTGTATCAATTTCAATAATGTCATGTACTTGTGGCAAGATAATATTATAGACATAAATATATTTACCAAAAGTTTTTCATTAATATCTCTTTAAATTTACAAAAAAACACAATTAAAAGTGTACACGTACAAATCACAAAATGAACATAATTTTTTTTATTATAGATCATTCCTCCAAAAAACAAGTTTGAACTCCACTTGACTGGAGAGAAGTTTCTCTCAGAAGACTTCCTAGAAGTCTTCTAGCACATTATATGTTAGAAGACTTCTGAAAGTCTTCGAGGAAGTCATCTAGAAGACTTCTGAGAAGTCTTCCAAAGTCTGACTCATATCTAAAAAACATGCAAATCTAAAAACGTTCAAATGATCAAAACAAAGAAAATGAGTGGAATATAAGATATGTCTACCTCTAAAGAACACACAAAAATACATATTCAAAAAATTATCTACCTTTAAAGTAGTATAAGATGAGAACCATGTAATAAAAAACCTGCAAAACATGATGAATTAGTGAGAAAAATATGAGACAAAAAATAATAAATTAATAGAAAGTTTTAGTTTGGTAAAACTGTAAGAATTTTAAGCAACCAAAGACTTACCAAAACTCTTTCATGGAGATTTACCTAAATGCTCAAATCCGTTATAAAAAAAGAGATATGGGAGAAAAATTCGTCAGAAGACTTTTTGGAAGTCTTTTAGTGCATTAACTATTAGAAGACTTCAGAGAAGACTTCCCTCGAAGTCTTCCAAGTCTGGCTCATATCTGAAAAACATGCATATCCAAAAGCATTCAAATGACTTCAAAGCATAGAAAAACTTCAACAACAAAAAGAGTTTTCAAAAGATAAGATCTTTAAGCAACAAGGGGTTACCAAATGAAAAAAAATATGATTTATAAATCTACCTTTAAAGGAGTGGAAGATGAGAACCATGTAATGGAAAAACCTGCAAAAACAAAATAATTAGTGAGAAAGACATGAGATAAAAATGAGAAATTGATATAATGTTTGGTGTTTTGAAGTTCAAAAAGATTAGAGAGAGGTTGGAGAGTTTTAGAATGAGAAACATTACATTTTTTGTAACCATTTAAGAAGAAGAAAAATATGTAAATTTTCTTTATATAAGGATACACAAATTCTAATAAATTTAAATATTTTCGATTCAGAAGACTTTCAAGTATGTCTTCTAGAAGACTTATTTGAAAGTCTTATCGACCCTAAATTTACTATTCGCCAAGAAGACTTTCCTAGAAGTCGTCTCATGTAAATATTATTCATCAGATGACTTCCTGGAAGTCGTCTAAACCCTAAATATAAACTCAAAACTTAATTAACTAACAAACACTTTATTATAATCAAATTCAACTTAAAAAGTGTTTAATATATACATAATTAAATACATATAGGTAAAAATTTAATTTTTGAATAAAAATGTTAAGTTTCCTAAAATTAACCCTAAAAATACAAACAATACTACAACATATGTTACCAAACACTAAACCAAATAATACCATGACTCACTACATTCACTCATCTATGTTGAAATAATTCAGTTTTACTATACTTAATTTATATCATTTTACAAATATTTATAATTACATGATTTCAATTTTTTTACCCTCAAAAATATTTTTATAAAATTTATAAATTATTTTTAATATCAACTATATGAGACGACTTCCAGGAAGTCATCTAAACGATTTACAAAAACTCAGAAGACTTCCGAGGGTTATATTCGTAAAAATAAATTCTATTTTTTTTGTTTGGTCATAAGGGGCTGGTTGTAATTTCACAAAGTTTTTGGGTTAGTATTGCATTTTATTGATGTTGGGTATACTTTTACATTTAAAATCAAGTTTTGAGTCATATTGGCAAATTTCCCTAATATGTTTGTTATTCTATTTGATTAATATATTACATGATTGATGAAATAATCCATAAAATCATAAAAATATAAATTGTAAATAATTTCCCTATATTATAAAATAACATAAATATAAGTTAATTTTTATTTTATTTTTTCAAGTAAATATATATTTATCTAATTTATAATACCTAAATCTTAAGAGGTGTATTTTATAAATTAGAATAAATTATAATTGTTTTAATATTTACTTTTGATATTTTTTTTTATAGATTAATGTATTTTTGTATAATCTAAGATTTGTTTTTGTTATTTTGTGTGTATCAATATTATACTTTACAAATTAACTGGTAGGTTAAGTTATTTAACTATATTTATTATTTAATTTTATATTAATAATACTATAAATATATATATATATACTATTATAAAATTTATATTGCGTATATAAGTTGTAATTAATTTAATATTAATGTATTCTAATTTTTAGTAATAACTACGAGATTAATCAATACCTTATATATTAATAAAATTCTAATATTTTAGAAAAAAACTGTATATTTATATATTTTTCAAAAAATTTAGTAAGATTTTATTAGAATACAATCTTAGAAAATTAGTATGAATAACTTTGTAATTATATTACTTTATAAATATTTAAATATTTTACTGATATACCCATCCCACATCATGCTTGGATTTGTTGTATATTACTTTATACTTGGATTGGTTTGGTTGTATAAAACTTTATACCCATTCTACAAAAACAGCTCAACTAACAACCAACTATACTTGGATTGGTTGTAGAATATCTATTAATTTAGAAACATGAAGCACTGCACTTCACAGTTGAGCTGTTTATGAACCTGAAACATGTCATTGAGGGTCATGGTTCCTTCCTATGGAAGAGTAAATACATTCTATTTTTGATTACGGAGTCATGGTTGCTCGATTGCTGTTTTTGCGCATCATGGGGAAATCAGCGGGTGGGCAATCTGTATAGCAGTCAAGGTGTTGTCTGCAGTGTAACAACGAACCTAATGTACTCTTAAACTCCAAAAAAATGTGTAAAAAACAAATATCAAATAGAGATTTAACGAATCAAATGTCATGCTTATGAGTGGTCCTGGAAATCCCAAAACAAATCAATCTCAAAAACACTAAAACAGAAGATAAGTAATTTGAGTCGATGAAAAAAATTGGAGAGATTAAAAAATAAAACTTTTTATCTGGAATTGATTCCAGTCATGTCTATTTCTTCTCTCTAATAACGACCAAGACCCCAAACTCTGATAACTCCATCAGTGTATCCACTGAACAATGTGCTTCCATCTGCACTCCAGTTCAAGCTTGTGCAATAAATCACCTGCATTTACCATTCCACATTAGAAACATTGACATAGAACCCTAATCAAATCTCATACCAAAGCCTCTCAAAATCAGATCATCAGAGTAACCAACAATGTCAAAACCATGTAGATCACCCCACTTCAGACATTAGAACAATCTTAAGTGACCAGAGAGACAAGAACTAATTTAACTCATGTTAACTTTCTGAATCCAAAAGGTGTGACATTCAGACAAAAGCATTATTTATCAGGACACATACAAATAAGAGAATAGGCTAATTCAGTACAAAAAAGTTTACCTTTGTCTTGTTTCCCGTTCCAGTAGATGCATCAGACTTCTCAGCCTCAGCTTTGAGATCAACCTTCAAATCCTCAACAACAGTCTTGCTCTCAAGATCCCAAATCCTGATACTATTCTCCGTAGCTGCACACAACCAGTACCTATTGGGACTAAAACAAAGAGAATGAATAATCGAACCAGCCTCAAGAGAGTAAAGCTTCTTCCCTTCAGCCAAATCCCAAAGCAGTATCACACAATCTTTCCCACCACTAGCACACAAAGACCCATCAGGGGACACAGCAACAGTGTTGAGGTAACCAGAGTGGCCAGCGAGAGTGTTCCTAATCTTACAGTTCTGAAGATTCCACACCTTAACCGTATGATCCCAAGAAGCAGACACAATGGTCGGAACAAGAGTGTTAGGACTAAACCTAACGCAACTAACCCACTGCTTGTGTCCATCACCTTGATCAGACCCGATCGTGTACTTGCATTCTCCAAGCGTGTTCCAAAGCTTAATCGTACCGTCACGAGAAGCAGACACGATCTGACGGTTATCAGTTGAGAAAGCGACGGATAAAACGTCTTTCTTGTGTCCCACGAAACGTCGAGTGGAGGCTCCGGTGGCGAGATCCCAGAGACGAAGCTCACCGTCCCAGCTTCCGGAGAGAGCGAACTGTCCGTCGGAGGAGAGAACGACGTCCTCGACGAAGTGTGAGTGGCCGGTGAGGCGGCGCTGAGCTACACCGTAGGACTTCTCGTCCTTGTTGAGTTTCCAGAGGATGATTGACTTGTCGCGAGAAGATGTGACGATAGTGTCGGAGTTGTCGATCGGTGTGGCGATGGCGGTGACCATATCGGTGTGGGCGCACATGGTGCCTTTCAAGACGAGTCCCTCAGCCATGGTTTAGGGTTTAGTCTTCGTATATTCCGAGAGAGGCGACGGAGAGAGAAGAGAAATGTAGGTGGCAAGAAACGAGTGTTTATATACTTTTCATTAGGGTTTTGATCTGTTTCGATTGTTTGGGTCTTCTTGTTCGGCCCAATGTTAACCCAACAAGAGTATATGAATTGAATTCAATATATAAACAACATAAAATCATAAAATAAAAATGGTGGAAAATTTAACAAATATGAGGCACAACTTAATTTTAAATACAAGAATGTACCTTAAATTTAATCAAATACAAAATTAACATAAAGTAGACTTTAACCCGCGCCTCCGCGCGAATATTTATATTTAAGTTTTAGGACAAACTGATAAAATATTTATTATTAGTTAGTGTTTTGTATTATGTAATTTAATATGCCTTGTTCGATATTATTAATATATAATTTTATAAATTTTTATTTATATTTTTTATGAAACAACATATATTAATATATAATTTATTTATATTTTAATATATTTAAAAAAAATTAAAGTAACTATAATCATATAAGAATCAAATTAGAATAATTTATCTATTTAACCTATTTCATTAATTTTTGATTTTTTCTAGTGAAAATGGATTAAATTGTTTTTTATAAAAAAATATTTTAAAGATTTTTTTATCTAAATAAGCTACATTTCTTTTATTTAATTTACAAACATAAACCATCAACTCTAAACTAAAAAAATCATATAATCATATAATATAAAATTTTATACTATATAATAAAAATAATTATTCTTTATTTAAATTTAAATAATACTAAATTCTAATATTTGTAATAAAGGAATTTAATTAATTATTTAACAGTGATAATCGAAATATTTTATAAGATTTTGTTAAAGTAAAATAGGAAATATTCAAAAATAGATAGTGTTATAGTAGAATATTCTTATGTGTGATAGTATATTTTATTCAAATGAGCTAATATATAAATATCATTTTTAATATAATAAAAGTTACTAATGAAATGGTCCAATAACTTTTATCAGTAGATAAAAAATAGAACTCTATTTTAATAGATTAGATGGTTAGTGAAATTATAACAAATCTTTTGTGACTAAACAAAAAACTTTGTATTGAATATTACTATTATAATCTTCTGAGTGAGAAAATTTTTCTAAAAAGTTTTCTCTATGAGTTTTCTTATACATTAAATCTTAAAAATAATTTATAAATTTTATAAAAATATTTATTTAGGGAAAAATTGAAATCATTTAACTATAAATATTTATTAATGATGTAAATTTAGATTTACTATAATTGTATTGTTTTCAACATAGATGAGTGAATATAGATTAAATCATGATAATTTTTTATTTAAGTTTTGGTAACATATGTTGTAGTATTATTGTTATTTTTAGGGTTTGATTTTGAAATCTTACTTTTTTTTAATTTGATAAATATGTATTAGTTATTATCTAATAACTTGATTTTAAAACACTTTCTAACTTTTTTTTAAGTTTAAGGAATGTTTTTGGTTAGTTATTTGATCATAGGGTTTTGGAAAACTTCCTAGAAGACTTTTTATGAAGTCTTCTAACATATAATGCACTCGAAGACTTCACAACAAATTTTACTGTTTCCCACTTAAAATTTAATAGATTTTAGGTTTGAATTTAGGTTTTCCGCCTAATGCAAAGTCTTATAGAAGTTTTCATAAGTCTTCGAAGAAGCTTTTTCATGTATTATATCTTAAAAATACTTTATAAATTTTATAAAATATATTTCAATAGGGAAGAAGATCTAAATCATGTAATTATAGACATTTCTACATAAAATAAATTTATATTAAATAAAATTGAATTGTTGTCAATATAGGTGAGTGAATGTAGATTGAGTCATGATAGTCTTTGGTTTAAGGATTGGTAACATATATTATATTATTGTTTGTATTTTAGGGTTAAATTTTGGATTTAAATTTTTTTTTTTGGCATATATGTGTTTAGTGTTTTTGTATATTAAATATTTTATAAGCTAATTTTAAGTTTCATGAAGTGTTTTGTTTTGCTATTTAGTTAGTTATTTGATTTTAGAGTTTGAAAAACTTCGTAAGAAGTCTTCTAGTGCATTATGTTAGAAAACTTATTGGATGAATAGTAAATTTAGGGTTTAGAAGATTTTTCTAGAAGTCTTCTGAACTGAAAATATTTAATCTAATTGGAATTTTTGTGTCGTTATATAAAGAAAATTTACACATTCTCTTTCTTTTTAATCAAATGGCTGCAACAAAAATATAATATTTTTGACTCTAAAACTTTCCAACCTCTTTTTAATCTCTTTAAACTTGAAAACCACCAAACTTTAAATCTATTTCTCATTTTTTCTTATGTTTTTTCACTAATTTATTTTGTTTTGCAGGTTTTTCATACATGGTTCTCATCTTTAACTCCTTCAAATGTAGACCTATAAATTTTGGATATATACTTTTGTGTGTGTTTATATGTTAGATTCAAAAAGTTATACATTCAACCTAATGTGACTATTTTGTTTGTTATTTAAGCATAAAAAAATATTTTGAATTTTTTCTCTATTTTGAAATCATTTGAATGTTTTTGAATATGCAAATCTTTTCAAATCTGAGTCAAAATTTTGAAGACTTCTTAGAAGACTCTCACAAGACTTCTTGGGAAGTTTTCTGAACCAAAAATATTTAACCTAATTGGAATTTTTGTCTCGTTATATAAAGAAAGTACACATTCTCTCTCTTCCTATTAGATAGCTTCAAAAAAATATAATGTTTCTCACTCTAAAACTCTCCAATCTTTTTCTAATCTTTTTGAACTTGAAAACACCAAACTTTAAATTTATTTCTCATTTGTTCTTATGTATTTCTCACGAACTTATCTTGTTTTGGCAGGTTTTTATTACATAGTTCTCATCTTTCACTCTTCTAAAAGTAAACCTAAAATTTTGGATACGTACTTTTTGTGTGTTTATATGTTAGATTCTAAAATGTTATAGATTCAACCTAATGCGACTGTTTGTTGTTATTTAAGAATAAAATTTTTATTTTTGAAGTTTTTCTGTGTTTTTAAACCATTTGAATGTTTTTGAATATGTAGATTTTTCAGGTTTAAGTCAGATTTTGGAAGACTTCCTAGAAGACTCTGAGAAGACTTCTTTGGATGTCTTCTAGAAGTTTTTTGAACCGAAAATATTTAACCTAATTGGAAATTTTGTCTCGTTATATAATTTTTTTTACACATTCTCTCTTCCTATCACATGGCTGCAAATTTTTTTTTATCACTCTGAAATTCTCCAACCTCTTTATAATCTTTTTGAACTTGAAAACAACAAATTTTAAATCTTTTTCTTATTTTGTCTTATCTCTTTCTCACTAATTTATCTTGTTTTTGGAGGTTTTTCATTACATAGTTCTCATCTTTCACTCCTCTAAAAGTAGGCCTATAAATTTTGGATATGTACTTTTGTGTGGGTTTATATGTTAGATTCTAAAAAGTCATGGATTCAACCTAATGCGACTGTTTTGTTTGTTATCCAAACATAAAAAAATTATTTTTGAAGTTTTTCTCTGTTTTGAAGTCTTTTGAATGTTTTTGAATATGCAGATTTTTCAGATCTGAGTCATAATTTGGAAGACTTCCGAGAAGACGTCTTGGGAATTCTTCTATAAGTTCTCTGAACCGAAAATATTTAACCTAATTGGAATTTTTTTCGTCATATAAAGAAAATTTATACATTCTCTCTCTTCTTTTCATATGGGTGCAAAAAAATATAATGTTTTTCACTCTAAAACTTTCCGACCTCTTTCTAATTGTTTTGAACTTGAAAACACCAAACTTTAAATCTATTTCTCATTTTTTTCTTATATCATTCTCACTAATTTATCTTATTTTTGAAAGTTTTTTTATTACATAGTTTTCATATTTTGCTCCTTTAGAAGTAGACCTATAAATTGTGATATGTACTTTTCTGTGTGTTTATATCTTAGATTCTAAAAAGTTATAGATTCAACCTAATGTGAATGTTTTGTTTGTTATTTAAGCATAAAAAAATATTTTGAATTTTTTCTTTGTTTTGAAGTCATTTGAATGTTTTTGAATATACATATTGTTTAGATATGAGTTAGACTTTGGAAGTCTTCTCACGAGACTTCATAAGTATTCTTCTAGAAGTATTGTAAACAAAAATATTTAACCTAATTAGAAATTTTGTCTCCTTATTTAAAAATTTACGCATTCTTTCTTCCTATTAAATGGCTGTAAAAAGTATAATATTTTTCACTCTCAAATATCCAACCTCTTTCTAATATCTCTGAACTTGAAAACACCAAACTTTAAATCTATTTCTCATTTTTTCTTTTGTGTTTCTCACTAATTTATTTTGTTTTTGTAGGTTTTTCGTTACATGAATCTCATCTTTCACTCATTCAAAGGTAGACCTATAATTTTTCAATATGTAATTTTGTGTGTGTTTTTATGTTAGATTCTAAAATATTATAAATTCAACCTAATGCGTCAGACTTTATAAGACTTCTTAAAAGACTCCCAGAAGACTCTCAAAAGAATTTTTGGAAGACTTTTTGGGAAATCTTCTAATGCATTTATGCTTGAGGACTTCCCAAGAAGTCTTGAGAAAGTCTTCCAAAGTCTTCTACCAAAGTAGTACAAGTTTTGGATATGTATTTTTGTGTGTTTTCTATATTAGATTCTAAAAATTATAGATTCAATCTAATGTTACTATTTTGTTTATTATTCAAGCATAGAAAAAATATTTTTGAAATTTTTCTTTGTTTTAAAGTCATTTGAATGTTTTGAATATGCAGATTTTTCATATCTTAATCAGACTTTGGAAGACTTCACAGAAGATTCTTGGAAGACTTCTTAGAAGACTCTCAGAAGACTTTTTTGAAAGTCTTCTAATGCGTTGTATACTAGAAAACTCTCCAAGAAGTATTCTGAAGTCTTCTGCCAGAATGGTATAAATGGATGATATCAAGTGGAATTCAAACTTATCTATGTCAAGGAATGATATATAGCTCTAAGTGTAATAGTTTTGTTTATGTTTTTTTTTATGATTTGAATATGTACTTTTTTAATTATGAATTCTTTTGTAAACTTGAAGAGATGTTAATGAAAAAGATTTGGTAAATATGTTCATGTTTACAATATTATGTTGCCAAAAGTAATTGACATTATTGAAATTATTGACATTCTACTCACTCATAGCAAAACACAACAACACAAATATTTAGTAAAATTTACTAAAATTAAAAGAAAAGACTTCTCAAACTTAGTCTAATTCACAAAAAACCAAAATTGAATTTTAAGTGAAAGTTGAAATTTTAAATCTCATAAAATTTAAAAATTATATCTTATGATATAAGAAGACACATTTAACCGCATGACTTTGATATTGTTGAAGTTACTTAACACTTTTGAAAGTTAAAAAGCTTATCTTAAACTTACTTAACACTCTTGATAATCTAGAAGTCTTCCCGAATTAGCTAGAAGCCTTAGTAAACATGAATATTTGTAACATCATAATTATCACCAAATAAATTATGAATTTTCTCTAAGAGACCCAATATTGACTAATACAAAAAAATATTTTAAGTTTTGGGAAAATTAAAGTTTAAGAAAGATTAATGTAGAAGATTTCTTAAGAAATCTTTCGTTTTGGGTCATTCTTACAATTGCAAATTTACAAAGAAAGACTTCTTAGGAAGTCTACTCTGCAACATACATATTGAGAAGTTTTCCTTTGTAAATATTGACTTACTTTTGAATTTGAAAAACTCTCAAATTTCCCAAAGAAGTCTTATAGAGAAGTTTTCTATTATAAACATGCTAGTTTTGTAAATGACCAAAGTGATGCAGATATTTGACTTTATCTTAGAAGAATTCCGTGAAAGTCTTATTGGAGAAGAATTCTATAGAAGTCTTCTTACGTTCACATGAAGTTTTCTCACTGTCGCACAAAGTCTTCTTGAGTTACTTTTGCAATTGACAATATTTGATTTTTTTTCAGAGAACGTAACCAAAGGTTTGACCAGAAACCTAGAATAAAATTTGACTAAGTTTAAGAAGTTTTCTCATTAATATTAAATGTTTTTCTATTAATTGTCAATTGCAAAAGTAACCTAAGAAAACTTCTTGCGACATATAGAAGACTTCATCTAACAGTAAAGAAGACTTCTCAAGAAGACTTCTCAAGGAGTCTTCTCAAGAAGACTTCTCGGAAAGTTTTATGTAAAATGTCAAATTTCTGACAAACTTTGGTAAAGTACAAAATTAACTTGTTTATACGAGAAGACTTCTCGTTTTTAACAAAGAAAAGTTAAAAGATTTCTAGGGAAGTCTTCTATTAAAAACATACAAAAATTCAATTGCAAAACTAACTTATGCATTGACCAGAATATTTTTCTAGGTGTCTTCTCGATCGAGAAGATTACTAGAGAAGTTTTCATCGCAAACAGATCTGAATAAAAATTGATTTCATACATTGAACTTTTGAGTTAACTTGCTTACCTTCTCCAAATACACATAACTTCACCACAAAAGTGACCTACTCATTAATGACCAATAATATGCATTCATTGTCTCTATGAAATTTACAAAGCTTGGAATAAAATCTTGTTTTTTTTTGGATAAATTTAAAGAGAAACTGAAAGATATGTGATTTATGTGCATACGAAATGAGATATGAAGAGAAAAAAAATAATTTTTTTGGTACATTAACAATTTCAAATTGGTTTTTCATGCTGACTGGTGTATTGATAGAAATGACTATTATAAATAATTGATGAAGATTAAGATAATAAAGTAAAACATTCATTTTTGAAAAATAATAATAGAATTTTCGTGAATAGCTGGAATTTCTAGGGTGAGCAAGTTAAGTTTTAGAAAAACATAAGTTAGTTTTATGATTAACTTGAAATTTTGATTCATATTTGAAAAGCTCCCTTGATTTTATATTATGTGTGAATCCCTATTTATACAGTTACTTTTTATTTGTTATTGAAATTGTTTGTTGTTAGGAAATTCAGTTTCGGTCTCGTTGCGGTAATAAAATTTAGTAATATGACTGTTGAGATGGTATGAAAGGAGCTATGTAATGTTTTCATTTTGGTGGCATAAATTTCTAAATCAGTTTTTTTTAGTGCATTACGTTATGAGAAACTTTTCTACTTTTTTTAACAAAATTAGTCACTTAGTACTTGAGAGGTACTTTTCATGAAATCGAGGTGTAAATAGGACGAAAATGCCCCTTGTATTTTCTAAGGTGATACTTTGTATTAAGCTAAAATAAAAGTGTTTAGTTGTTTGGTTCGTGGTTAGTTATGATAGTTTAGTTAAGAGAGTTCTGATAGTTGTATTGAAAACTGTGTTCTGTTTAAGACCGTCTGATTTGAAAAAGTTAAGAAAATCAATGGGTTCTCGTGTGTTTGACTTTTTTGTTTTCTGAAAAATTGATTAAAGGCATTGTTAATGCGTGAGTTTCTTCCTTTTTCCAGAAAAAAGATTTGTGTAACCAGCTATTATATTTTTTTTGGTGTACACCAACTATTATTTTTGTGTGGATGTGGACACATGGTGGGATAGGATGAATATGTACACGTGTATTGTTAAGAAAATGGGTTTCAAACTTAAAAGATTTCAAAGATTATTGATATAAAACAGAAAGGGGGACTAGGTTGTGCCAGGAATTGATCATGTCAATGGAAGGGGTATTGTGGGAAGGGGGGGGGGAGAGGGGTCCATGAGTGTGTGGGAGTGATGGTTGGGTGGTGGATGAGGGCTCGAAGGATGGTTGGTTCCCTGATGATACCTTGGTTGTGTGGACAAGGGAGTTGTGGACATGGGAGTTGGGGATGGATGAGGTTTGAAAAGAGGAGTTGTTAGTAGTTGAGTTGTGGATTGAGATTTTTTTTACAAGAGATACAACAAATTCTCCCTTTCTTGAAGAAAACAAGTGGAGCTCTTCTATCCTCATGTTGGTTCATTCTCTCTCTATTGAATCACAATATAGAACAACCTTTCTGAGACTTTCTCTTCTTCCTCTTCTTGTTTTTGGGTGGCTGGAGATCTACTTTGATAGCCGCATCAAACACCGCCTTTACATTATGTTGGGTACCCTCAGTAGTTTTGCACGGGTTAAGTAAAAATTAAATAAAAAAAAACTTGAAGTTTTTACGTATTACCAGTTGGTGCCTTGGTTTTGTGGATAAGAGAGTTGTGGACATGGGAGTTGGGGATAGACGAGTTGTGAAAAGAGGAGTTGTTAGTATTTGAGTTATGGAAAAAAGATTTGTGTGCGGAAGAACTAACAATGGGGATGCCTCCATTAATGTTGTAGGCGAGGGGACTGTGGAGATGATTCACTACAAAAGAACATATTGTGGACGGTGGAGGTTTGCTGGAAGAAGCTGTGAAAGTACAACGCAGCATCATAGCGGTTTAACTTTTTTTTCATACTTTGTTTTTGTATATGCAAAATAGAGTGTTTGTGGTTTCACATCATTCTATGAAATTTATTTTTACAAAAACAACATCTTCACTTTTTATTTCCACTATGGTACTTTCATTGTATTAGTTAGATTGTTATGTAATCAAAACAATTTTGGTTTCTGTTACTTTTTTTTGTTTTAAACCACTTTATTTTTTTCGAAAGTTACTCAGAACCTCCAATAACTCGTCTCGTCTATTTTTGGTGTGATTGTTTCTGGAATCTCGTCTGAAATAACTGACGACTTTGTGATAATGAATTTCATCGAGAATTTGATTCTCAAAAGTAGCAATGAAATTTTGATAATTGTTACGAACAACGTACTGAGAACCTGATTTTTTGGTAACTTTCCGATTATTTAATTATATACATGGCCAGATCCTTGAACGAGAAAGTGATTTTGAGTTAGAACAGAGGTTCTTAAGGTGGTATTAGATTTAAGTAAAGAAATAATGTGCATTTAGTCAGAAAAAGATAAGATATTTCGTTTGGTTTGGTTAGCTAAAATTAAGGGTATAAAAGATAAAGAAGAAAAAGAAAGTGTGTCTCAAGTACAAAGTGGCTTGAAATGTATTTAGAAAGTCAAAATGTGACTCAATGTGTATTTTTTTTTTAATTCATTGCGGTCTTATGTTTGATTTTTTTTATATCAAATCTCTCATTCAGACGGTTTATATATATTTTTGAAACACATTCAGACTGTGTACACTTTTTATTTTTATATCATTACTGGACACATAGTTGAATTTTTTTTTGAATTTAGTATGTAGCACTTATAAATTTTCCACATTAATTTGAATAAAACAACTTTAGATCTTTTGCTTATATCATACAAATATATTTGTATTTGTTTGAAGTATGTGGCGTCTCTGTTTACAAATCTCACATATATTTTTACATGATCATTATATTTTTATTTTAATAATAAGTAGAAGGATATTTTAAAAAGATTATGATCAATTGAGTTCAACGCAAAACATGAATTAATTCTGTTTATATGTTTTTTCTAATATAGAAATTTCCTAGATTTTCTTAAAATTTAGTTTTAAACCATATAAAAGTAGTTTAATAATTATAAGGTTACTATAGATTAGTTAAAAATGTTAACAAACCAATTTGGATTGTTAGTATTTTTTAAAATATATGTGTTTATTTGAATCTTGCATGTTTTATTATATTTTAATACCACATAAACCATATTATGTGAATAAGTAGCTTGATAACAATATTGAATTTTAAAATATGATTTTAACATTAAAAATATATATACTTTTTATTATATAGTATTAAGTTAATATATTTATTACTAAATATAAATTTTATTTATTTATTTATTATTATTTTCTTATTTTTTTATTTTTAATTTTATAAGATTTTAAATTATTATTTTATTATAAATTTGGAGTAAATTGGATTTAATTATCAAATTTATCTCTCTTAATATACTTTTTTAATTTTTAATTATATTAGTTTAGTCTATTATACTAATTTTTGTTATGATGAAAATCTATTTATTTATATAAATATAAGTTAGTAAAATAATAATTAATATTTAATATTCATTTCAAACCAATATATATATATATATATATAAGTGTGTGTGTGTGTAGTTAACTTATTCAAATCAAGTTTTAAAAATGATTTAATATACAAGTAAATGATGATGATATTTTTAATGAGTTTATTTTTCTTTTAAAAGAATATAATTATCATATAATAATACTTTTGTCACCAAATATATTAAATATAATATTTTAAGGATATTGTGTTAAAATTATTTTATGATATTTAAAATTACAATTTATTTGGATTTAAAATGAATCATTTTTTATAAATATAATTATGGACTATTAAAAATTACATTAATATATTTGGAGCAATAATAAGAAAGTAAGAATATGTGAAATTTAATAATTTTTAAAAAGTTACGATGATGTTCAATTTTTAATGCAACTTTTCCATAACTCATGTAAACCTTAATATTAATGTATTCATCATAAATTTTGATTCGACTTGGTACGGCTCGGGTTTGGATCCTAGCAACTATCCGATGGATCCTATATTTTGAAAAATAAGGAATCGAAACAAAACTGGAACCAAACCAAATCCAAACTAAAACCAAATTAAGAACTGAATCAGTATCAAAATTTATATAATATAATTTATATATTTATAAATATTAACTATATTTAGCTTTAAGACAATCAAATAATTTAAAAATATTGTTTATAAACTGAAATAGCCAAAACAAAATACCAGAGTTTTTATCCAAAATATTAAAATTATCTGAATTATCTAAATTTTTATCCAAAAATCCGAAAATATGATCTTTAATCAAAACAACCTGAATTTCTGACTTATTAATTTGAATTAACCGAAGAACCGGAACCAAACCAAATAGGGGCCAAACTTATCTAGGATACTAGCCGGTTCTTAATTTTGTTATCCGAATAGAAAACTGAAAGAGCCAAATTAGAACCGAACCAAATATTCTAATTACCCGAAAGGATCCCAAACCTCAAGAATGAGTTAGGTAGATTAGGGTGATTAAGTGGAGATTTAGAATGTCTCTTGCTAATTTAACATTGTTCTATGATTATTAGGTATTCATAATGCTAGATTAGCCTTGATCAAGTTGATTTAGATCTTAAGTAATTTCATGCCCGAAAGGTGTTCGAGGAAATGCTTGAACCAACCTAATATTATCTTTTACATGTATAGCCAATGACAATTGATATTATAGATGTTTTAGTGGAATTGTGATTTATGCATGCTTGATTGTGTTAGGCCAACGACAGTTGATGTTTAATGCATAACTAGCATATGAATTATTGTCACGACAGTGGATTATTCTATTGAATGAGATCTAGATATATAGACTTGTTGATTGTTTCGTTTGAATATTGTATATTGAACCTTCATCACCTTATATTGAGTATCTTTGCCCATGGATCTATCCTTAATATTTGATTGAAAGTTTAGTTCTTGCACTTATTTCTTGATTGGATTTGAGATCACCTTGTTTTATATTTCTAGGATCTTAGCTTGTTACCAATCATCCATTTCTTATTTGCTTAGATTAAGAAAGTTTGTGTATTCATAGTGTTATGGATCATTAGTTCCTTGCGGATTCGATCCTAAAATGATGCATTGATATACCACTCGATTGTGGTAGCGTGCACGTTAGGTTAATTAAATTGTGGTAAAACACGATTAATTTGGCGTCGTTGTTGGGGAACTAAGTAGATTTATCATTAAGATTTCAAACTTTATTGAGATTAAGCTTTATTTTCTTATATTTTGTTTTGCTTTGTATAGATACTAACATTTTATTCTAGCTTTTGTTCTTTGCAGTAATGGCTGCAAGCTACTTTGGTTGGTCTCAAGAAGAGGAAGACACATTTGAAAATCACATTAAAGATGATGAGCCATATGTGGAGCCACCCTTTGATGAAAGTGTACTCACACCAGAAAAGAGTGTGAAGGTAGATGAGCTTTGCAAAGAGAACCGAATGTTGACAAGGAGTGACATGGCAGCGATGCTAAGGTTGAATCTTATGCAACATCGGGCAACACTAGAAAGAAGAGAGCTCACAGGCCTTGAGATAAGGAATCCTCATCAGCTCAAAGAGGTCTTTTATTGGGTTCTACCAACCCAACTAGAAGGTATATGTAATTCTACTTTTGAACTTCATTATTTTGAGGAAACTTGCTTGCCTTCTATTGAAGATATGACCTTTGTGAATATCAATGAATGTCTTGATCTGATATGTGAAACTAGAAAACTAGAGGACTTGAGAGTAGAAAAGTTTGCTAAAAATTATCTTGAAGTTTGTTTTGATAAGAACTATCTTTGTGCTTCAACTGATCATGAAACATCTAAAGTGAAGCTCTTTGGTGAAAAACCTGTCTACTTTTTATGGACAGTAGTGTGCTAATTTGCACACTTTGTTTCTTGGTCTTGTAGAAGAAGGACTAAAGGTGCATTGACTCAACCTTTTGATACTTATGACTAGCAAGCACACAAAAGTCAAGCTAGATACTTAAAAAAAGCGTGCTTGGGAGGCATTCACATGTTTATACTATTTATCTTTTATCTTGCTTTAGTTTGTCTGAATAAACTTAGGAACAAGTTTGGGGGAGTTTTAAATCTTTCCAAGAGGTCATGTCAAAATTTCTAAAGTCACAACAAACCTTCCCTCTCTCATCACGCTAACTCCACGTAAGTGCATCTTTTCCTTTGTAAATACTTAGTTCTTTCATCTTTTATTTGTCCTTTGATCTCTCTTGCAAATTTACTCTTACACAAGGTACTGTGAGAAGCAAGTTTGGGGGGGGGGGGGGGGGGGGTCTACTATCTCACATTGTATTTTGTTTTGTTTACTTGTCATGAGTCTCATGCATTACATTGTACATACTTATTTGCATAGAAAAAATTTCAAGAAAATTGAAAATTTTCAAAAACAAAACAAGCATTTAGCTTTATATTTTTCCATTTGTATCTTTAGAATTAATTTTAGAAGCATGTATATTGCATTCATGCATTGGGAGGAAATCTAGTAAATAATTCATGCAAAGAACTTAATGAGATACCCTTCCCAATCATGATAAGTAGCTTGAGCATCTTCTTGATGAACTTGTAGACTTTGAGTCTTGAAAACTCCTCTTGAAACTTGTTCGATTGATGAAGCTTGTTTGTCCTTGAATCCGACTCCAATATTACTTGAGTTAATGAACCCAATCTATCTTGCTTATGGGATTTTGTTGAGCTTGATCATGGTTACCTCACACACACTTGAGTTAGTCTTATTCCTTTCTCCATTCTTTGGCAACTCAATTGGCTATCTCTCTTTTGGATGGTTCTCCACACCCTTAACCCTACATTCCTTTCAAGCCATTACTAGATCTCTTCTGAAAGCTTGATATGTGTATAATGTTTAGAGTATTTGGAACGACAATGGTTGGTCCTTATTACTTCCTAGCTTTAGGATCTCATGATTGTCTAGCTCATAGGATGGAAATAGAGTATTGTATTGAGTGTTTGATCTTGAAGGGTTGAGAGAAAAGTGAGTAAAAAGAACGAACTCAAAAGTCCAAAGAAAAGATAAGATATTAGAGATCAAATAAAAAGAAAATATTAGCTAAAAGATAAGTCCCCCACCTACACACCTCTTCCTCACCTTGTTTTTGAAAGTTTACTTGTGGACAAGTAAATGATAAGTTTGGGGGAGTTTATGTCTTGAGATTTTGCATTGTTTTACTCATCATATTTATACCGATTTGGATCATTTAGGAGCATTTAGAGTCCATTTAGATGCATATCATGTGCATGTGTAGTTATTCAGGTTTGGAGAAGCTCAAGTTGAAGTTTAGAGAGTTTGATGGGCAAACATGATTTTTTTTTGCAAAGGAGGCTTCGACCACGAACGAGTTCCACGGACCAGCCCCGTCCGCGGATTATGGACAGTGAAGACATGTGAAGTTGGATGAACTGCAGACTGAAACTGCAGACGATGGCAGTCTGCGGTCTGGATGAGATGATTTCCGCGGACGACTCCCACGGTCCGCTGATTTTGACCAATGTACTCCCATCTTATCGACCTTTCCTGAGCAAAAATCCTGCGACCTACCTCTGTCTGTGGTCGACACTTAGACCAACTTATCCATTTGTTTTTTGGTTCAAACCTGGGTTTGTTAGGTCGACCCGGTTTGATTTTTTTAAGTTATTATAAATGGTTATAGACCTGAAATATGAATCATATCTCATTTTCTCTCAAGACTTTGTCTAATCTTGTAAAATCTTGAATCATTTGATCATTTTAACGAAATACTTCATTTTTTATTGTGTTTCTCTTGCTCATTGACATGATTAGCTTTGAATCTCATATGGGTTTAAGGTTTCTCATCAAGATTAGTGAGTAGTCACCTTGTGATTCATGGATTAGGTAGATTAAGGTGATTAAGTGGATATTTAGGATGTCTTTTGTTTGATTAACATTGTTATATGCTTATTAGGTGTTTTTAATGTTAGATTAGCCTTGATCAAGTTGATTTATAGCTTAAATAATTTCATGCCCGGAATGTGTTCAATGAAATGATTGAACCAACCTAATATTGTCTTTTACATGTCTAGCCAATGATAATTTATGTTAGTGATGTTAAATGGTTAGTAGACTTGTGATTTATGCATGTTTAATTGTGTTAAACCAACGACAATTGGTGTTTAATGCATAATTAGCATAAATATTATTGTCACGACAATGGATGAGTTTATTTGAATGAGATCTATACCTGTAGACTTGTTGATTGTTTCGTTTGAACATCCTACATTGAAGATGATCACCTTATATTGAGTATCTTTGCCCATGCATCAATCCTTAATATTTGATTGAAACTTTAGTTCTTGTATTTATTTCTTGATTGGATTTGAGATCACCTTGTTTTATATATTTAGGATCTTAGCTTGTTATACATCTTCTTATTTGCTTAGATTAAGAAAGTTTGTGTATTATCAGTGTTATGGATCATTAGTTCCTTGCGGATTGATCCTAAAGTGTTGCATCGATATACAATTCGATTGTGGTAGTGTGCATGTTAGGTTAATTGACATGTGGTAAAACGCAATAATCAATTATAATTCATTTCATGTGTTAAAACTTATGCTAAGTTAAATCTTCTGTTTGTGTTAAGACTTATTTATGAGTTGTGTTAAAACTTATGTAGACTTATCTTATAACCTTTGATGTTGTTTCGACTTGTCTCTACCTAGTTTCCAAATATATATATATATAATCTCTGATATATTAATTATAACCAAGTTCTAAATCCACAAAGAAAACAACAAAAATCACGAAAGAAACAAATTTTGTTTACTTTAGAAAACAGACCTAGATGCAGAAATGAAACAAGTTCTTCATTTTTTCTTCTTTTCTATTTCTGTACTTCCTTGACAAACACCTCTATCATGGCCAATTTCCCATCAAATTTGTCAACCTTCTTGTCAACTCTCTTTAGCAAGTCACCATTCTTTTAATCGTCTTCTTAACATCTCCGAGTTGATTTGATTGCTCATCTACCTTTTCTCAATCTTCGGCCTCTATTGAATCTTTGATATCTTATGAATGTTCTTCGTGCTCTTCTTGTGCGGTAACATCTTCGTCGTACATGTCTGTAAAAAAGACAGAGAATCTTTTATCTAGACGCTTATCCCTACTGTCCACAGGTATATCAACATCATCTTTATCTTACATAATTTCATTCAAGAAAGATTCTGCTTGTGGACTTTTGGTGGAATTTATGCTCTCAATATCTTTTCAAAATCAAAATTTATGTTGAAACTTAGCAAAGTAATACATAAAATACCTTAGTTCTATATTAGTTCAACCTTAGTTATACCTTATTTCCACCTTAGCTCTACCTTAGTTCCATTTTATTTCTATATAGTTCTACATTATTTCTACATTAAAGATATCTTAACACCGAATACTCAAAAACAAAGGAAAACTTATAGTTCCGTCACCCATTTACTTATTTATGACTGAAATTGATACTCCTCTCATTCCATTCGGTTTGAATGTGTACTTGCATACATCCTCAGACACTTGACATCAGCTCACTCAACATGTTCTCTGAACAACTTTTTAAGCTTAGTAATTGTCTCGAAAGAATGAATATATAAAAGAACATTTTATAATACCATCAGTGGTCAACAATAGTGATAATGCCATTTTGCTCTTTTGCTTACCTTCAGTGGAACACAGAAATCTGGAAGAGGCCATAATGTATTCTCTTTCACCAACCCTTTAAAGTGATCCATGGTGTGAGAGATCTCTTTTAACATGTAATCGTAGGAGTATTTCCCCCATGAAAATGTCATGCATAAGTCAAGATCATCCACGACTCTCTCGAACAAATCCAATACATTTTTTCCTCCTTTTCCAACCTTCATTTGCGCACAAATAACACTTCTTAAGAAAACTAGAACCACCATCTTCGGTCTGTTTCTATGGGGTCCTATGTTCACCAACTTTGCTTTCACTTCCTCAAACCTTATAAAGTCTTCTTCCTTGAAATGCCGATCCACGAAATTTGTCCCACCACACTTCTTGTAGTCGAGAGGATAATTGTGATAGTATAGTCCTGATATCAATGCGTGTTCCCTCAGCCCATAACAGAAGTCCACAACAACAACATCCACATCCACATTCATTGAAGCTTGTGGTTCTTCTCTCTTTTCATGTGGAAAAAATGTTTGAATTGATGATGCTCCTCAACCAGCTCCTCTCCCTAACTTTATTTTTTTTTTCTTATACTAAGATGGATTAAAGAACATTCAAGATGGGTTGATTGCCTCGGCTTTCTTTAAACTCTGCAAGTAACATTCAGTTATAACCAAATTATACGAATAATAAATCAACACTCCAAATAATTTTTTTTCCAAAGTTTTTTTTTCCAGTATTATTGTCCAATGTTTTCCTAGTTTTACAGTATAATCTCATTGTGCACCATCTTTTCCTAGTATTACACAAAGTGTTACTCGCTATTCCATAGTTCTTCCCAATAAAAAAGAATGCATCAGATTCTATTGCTAATTTGCCACCTAATCATGCTCTAGTTCAGCTAGATTTTGGGCCTCTTCGTTTGCAGTCTCTTCTCTCTCTTCTCCCACATCACTATCACCATCACCACAGTCATCACATCAATATCTGTTGATTCCTCTACATTATTTGTTACTTCTTTCTCTTCTACTTCTTCCTTTGATTCTTCTTCTCTTTTCCTTCTTCTTCAGCATCTTCATTCTCTTCATTAGATGGAGCCGGATATTAACAACGTCTTCATTAGAGACATCTAGCTCATCTACATTTTCTTCATCAAAGGTTATCTCCTCCCCTTCGTTGTCTTCATTAGCGGCAGCCGTCTTCTCTTCATCGTCGTCCTCTGCTTCATCGCCTTGCAATTCTCCACTCCGACTCACTAGAGGAGTGGGAAGAGCGTGAGGAATATCATATTTGCTCAGTTCAGAGCCGTCTGTTGCTTCAACCTCCGCTGCATCATCCACAAGAACATTTATCGACTCCGATTCATCGCTTGTCTTCTATGTACTCGTATTCTAATACATCCATCGTCTTCTCCACAACCATCAATTCAGTTTTCTCAGTCATCGTTGTCTTCTCCTGAGCCGTTGATTCAATAAACTTTACTCTCAACGTCTTCGCCTTCTTCGCCGATTTTGAAGGATCTCTTAGAACAAAGGATAATAAGAACACTTTTCTTATTGCTTTAGAAACTACTCAAAACTAAAGCTCTCAATGTTTCTCATAGATCTCTTATTGAACACCTCTCCATAAGGTCTATATTTATAGTGAAAGACAATTCCCTTTAACATGTGGGATAAGGAAAACACAAACCTAATCTAATAGAAAACTTCATTTTCCTATTCTAGATTTCCTTTTTGTATTTATCTCTTAACATATTAAACATCTAATAATATGTTAAGTTTCCACAAGCTTGGAATTACCCAACAATCACCCTCTTAATTCCAACTTGAATTAGGGAGACCAATTTCTTGAACTCCGATTAGGTTCCTCATTTGCTTGAACTTAATCCTTGCTAATGGCTTGGTTAGGATGTCGGCCTTCTGCTCAACACCAGGCACATGCTCCACTTCGATTTGCCCATTCTCCACACACTCTCGAAGGAAATGATATCTTGAAAGTATGTGCTTACTTCTTCCATGGAAAACCGGATTCTTCGTTAGAGCAATGGCTGATTTGTTGTCGATCCTAAGTCTGACTCTCTCGCCTTCTTCACTTAGTATCTCACTCAACAACTCCTTGATCCATATAGCTTGCTTTGCTGCTTCCGTTGCTGCCATGAACTCTGCTTCGTATGATGACAATGCAACCGTTTGCTGCTTCTGCGATGTCCAAGTAACCAGTGATGAACCGTAATAGAATGCATGTCCTGACGTGCTCCTCCCGTCATCGACATCAATGTTGTGACTGCTGTCACTATAACCAACGACACTCCTTGACCCATCTCTCTTGAAGAACAAACCAAAGTTTATTGTTCCTTTCACATACCGCAATATGTTCTTGATGGCTTGTCCATGAGAGTCTCTCGGATTATGCATGTATCTACTCAGTACGCCCACTACGTAACACAAGTCAGGTCTTGTGTGAAGCAGATACCTCAAACATCCTATAATTCTTCTTTTGCATTTTGTAGCATTTATCGCTGGTTCAACTCTAACCTTTGAGATCTTTGAACTCAACTTCATTGCTACGTGGATCGTGTTACACACTTCCATCTTTGTGTCACACATGATTCCTTGAGCATAACTCTCCTCCTTTATCTTGATTTCGTCTGCTCCTTGAATCTTGTAGATCCACTTTAACCTTATAGGTTCAATATCAGGCGGTCTATCCACAAGCTCCCATGTCTTGTTTCTTGTGATAGACTCCAACTTGGCTACCATCTCTTCAACCCATAAGTAGTTCAACATCTTTTACTCTTCTGAGGTAAACTCTCCTCCTCCATCGGTGCAAGCTGGATTGAACTTACCTGAGGCAAACTCTCCTCCTCTATCGGTACAACCTAGATTGAACTTAGGTGAGCCAAACTCTCCTCCTCTATCGAAGTGAAATCTTTTGAACCGATAGAATGCCTCATTTTTCTTCTTCAGATGAGTCACACATTTTTCCGCGTGTGCTACACAACCAAATATCCTAAACTGCTTGATATTTGGTTTCTTCGATATGAGACATTCGTATGGCTTTTGATCCTCTTCATGGATCATCTCCAATGGTTTTGTCACACGAAACATGGCTTTAGTCAGAAGTGAGTCTCTGATTTTCTTCCCTACGAGACATGTGTTACACACGCCTTCTCCGTGTGTTACACACGACATTCCTACGACCATCTCCTTCTTTACCATATTGTTCATCACGCCATAGCTTATATGTCCTAGTCGAGCATGCCACCTCCATGTTGCATCTTCATCTCTGACATGTAAACACTGCGGATAACTAATCTCCATCGGGGTCTTGTAGAGACGGTTTTGAGATCTTGTTACACGTACAAGCAACCTGCCACATGAATCTGTGAGTGTTAAATAGACATCTTTCATGTTAACCTCACATCCGTTCTCTGTTGCTTGTCCAAGACTCAATATGTTATGCTTCAGGTCGGGTATGTAGTATATGTCTTTGAGTGCCTTCTTCTCTCCAGTCTTGCACACAAAGGTAACAACCCCTTTTTCTACGATATCAACACACGATCCATCACCAAACTTCACTTTTCCTTTGGTGTTGAGATTCAAACTCGAAAAGAACTCCTTGTTTCCCGTCATGTGATTGCTCGCTCCATTATCCAAATACCAAACACTTGCATTGCCTTTGTCGATATCAAGATTCTTCGGAATCACCTTGTCTTCATTCAAGAATACCACCTCGTGTACATAGAGGGCATCGGCCTCTTGTGTTTCATTTAAGTTGGTTTCTTGATTCCTCACTGACTTCTCGGGACATGAATTCGCATAGTGACCCAGCTTGTCACATCTCCAACATATCAGCTTCGAACGATCCTTCTTCGAGTTTTTGTCTTCGGTGTGTGACACATGACTTTGGTTGTGTAACCTACCTCGACCTCTGCCTCTTCCATTCCGTCCTCTACCTCTACCACGAAAATCTCCATAGTTCCTCTGAACTTGGTGATTGTTATCTGAAAACATAAGCTTCCCTTGGTCTTCCTTTTGAGTTTCTTCCCCTACACGCTCCTCGTACGCCTTTATCCTTCCAACTATGTCCTCAAAACCCGTAGAGTTGAGTTCTAGGACTTGCTCAAGCAACGCTACGATCTGGATATACTTGTGTCTTGGAAGACCCTTCAAAAACTTCTTAACCATCTTGGATTCTTCTATATTTTCTCCCAACGAGGCTGCCTTGGATGATAACCCTGATAGCTTTCCCGCAAAGTCATCCACGGTATCACTATCATCCATCTTCAACCTGTCGAACTCCGTCATCAATGTCTGAAGTCTCGCCTCCCTTACACGATCAGCTCCAAGGTGTCGTGACTTGATGGCGTCCCAGATGTCTTTTGATGCGGTTTGTTCTCCCACCTGGAGAAGCAAAGTTTCGGGAATGGATTGAAACAAAAGAGCAATCGCAACATCGTTCTTCTTTTGATCATCCGAACCAGGGTCTATCGTGTCCCACACATCATGAACACGGAGTAACACCCTCATCCTTATCGACCAAACTGTGTAGTTTGTCGAGTTCAGCATCGGACATTGGATGAATGCGGATCCAAGGTCCTTTACGCGTGGAGCCCTATTCACGTCAGCCATCTTGTGTCGTGAACTCTTGCTTCACAGCCACCAGGATCGAAGCTTCAACTTAAGCTTTGATCGAAGCTTTAACTTAAGCTCTGATACCAATTGAAGGATCTCTTAGAATAAAAGATAATAAGAACAATTCTCTTATTGCTTTAGAAACTGCTCAAAACTAAAGCTCACAATGTTTCTCATAGATTTCTTATGGAACACCTCTCCATAAGGTCTATATTTATAGTGAAAGACAATTCCCTTTTAACATGTGGGATAAGAAAAACACAAACCTAATCTAATAGAAAACTTCATTTTCCTATTCTAGATTTCCTTTTTGTGTTTATCTCTTAACATATTAAACATCTAATAATATGTTAAGTTTCCACAAGCTTGGAATTACCCAACAAATTTTGCTTCTTCTCCTATTCTTGTGTTGGATTATCCTTCCTCTGACCCGCCGTGTTTCCACCATCTTGTTGATAGAAGAGATGGTAGAAACCGATTAATTCTCAAAAAATGATCTTCGAGAGAGTAAAAAAAGATCATGTATCGCTCTCCACTTTGATTTTGAAAATAAATTGACGCTAGAGTTGCGAGGAAAGAATTGTAAGGTTAAGTTGAGAGGTGGTTTGGGAGTACGGCTTGGGTTTGAGTGTGGTTTTGTGGTTTCGTGACTGGTTTGGTTCGATTAGATGATAAACCCGGGTCAAGCGGAGCAGATGGATCGTACTCGATTCTATATCTAGATATTTGTTATAATTTTTATAACTACCCCAAAAGATTTTCAGTTTTCGTTATTAAAATTAAAATATATCAGTTGAATTTCTGTTTATTACCGGGTCCTTGGAAGATTTGATTTTTATATTTGGTTTTCATATTTTGAGGCACCGTCTCCTTAATAAGTGTGAAACATAAGATGCAATGCACCATTCTTTTCCTAGGCTGTCGTTACTCTTTTCTTTTGTCGTTAGTTTGTTAGTTATTCACTTGCATAAAGTCTTCGAGAAACGAATCTAGGGAGACAGGGATCGAGACAACCATTTAACTGCCTGTGTTTGTCTGCTTGCTAAACATGCGACGACTTTACATTTATTTCTTGTATTGCGGAATTCATATATGATATATCATAGGGGTGGGCATATCGGTTTAGTTTTGGGTTCGGTTTAGTTTGGT
This sequence comes from Moricandia moricandioides, assembly GCA_905132885.1. Classification (NCBI taxonomy): domain Eukaryota; kingdom Viridiplantae; phylum Streptophyta; class Magnoliopsida; order Brassicales; family Brassicaceae; genus Moricandia; species Moricandia moricandioides. The sequence goes on from CAJHQQ010001626.1 coordinate 71,047, forward strand.
TAATTTTGGTTTAATAAAATTTAACCCAATTAAAATCAAAGTAGCTTTGGTTCGGATTTGGTTTGAGTTCAGTTTGGTTTAGTTCGGTTTGACTTAGATTTAGTTCGGTTCACTTTATTATGGTTTGCTCTGGTTCGGTTCGGTTCGGTGCAATTCGGTTTGGTTATAAATATATTGGTACTAATTTGATTATAAAATAATTAACTTACTAAAAAACTATTTGCACATAACTTTGATCTTTATTGATCATAAAATAATTTCTTTTAGATAATCTTAATTTTAGACAATATAAATTGCAAAATTTACGAGACGAAACGGCCACAAGACTTTAAATAATTTATAGTTTTTAGGTTTTGTTTGTACGACAATCTTTAAGTATTACATATTATTAGGATTAGAACTAGAAAATATATATAAGAATATTATTTGTATCATAACTTAAAAATATAGAAGTTAAGAAAAAATAAAATCTTAACCAAAATATTCACAATATGTTAATATACATATATATATATATATAATTTATTAATAGAAAAAACATATTGGGTTATCAGTTTAGTTCAGTTTAAACCCAAACCAAAAACCAATACTTTTTCCGTTGTATTTTAGTCATAGTTTTAGGTTTGTACACACAAATTAAAAAAACATTTAAACTTACATATTTTCTAAAAAAAATCATTATCTATGAACATAATCACATTTCAACTAATTAAAAAGTAGAATAACATACAAAGTTAATAAATTTTATACTGAAATCATAAAACGGTATTTATTTTGAAACAAAATTTTATTCTATAACGATAATTAAATTGAAACGGAAGAAGTATTAAATATCTGATATTTTTTTAAAAAAGCAAAACTTATTGGTATTAGGCGTCTAATGATATTGCAATGGTAAAATTATAGTTTATGATAAAAATGTTGAATGATAATTTTGTATATATATGCACCCAACATATTAAAGTCAACGCAAAAAACAAACTCATAAACTACCATCCAAATCCCATTAATCTAGTCAAGATGTATATACCATCTTCTCTCATTATTCATAATCATTACTGCACAAATATAATGGCCCCCTTGAGCAATTATACCATTAGAGTTCTCTGATACATCCAATCATTCCCTTTACTAAATAATAATTAAATCTAATACTTATTCTAAATCTCAAACTGTACCATCACACACTCACATATAAGAGCATTGTTGTACGTACACAGAAAGAGAGAACAGAAGAAAATCAAGAAGCAAGAAATATAATTTTTTAAAAAAGTGAAAGAAGAATAAGAGAAATGGGAAAAGCAGTAGTATCTGAGAAGATGAAGCTTTTTGTTGCTTTGATAATTTTACAGTTCTGTTTCGCAGGTTTCCACATTGTCTCAAGAGTTGCACTTAACATTGGTGTTAGTAAAGTTGTGTATCCTGTTTACAGAAACATTCTTGCCCTTCTTCTCATTGGTCCTTTCGCTTACTTTTTGGAGAAGTAAGTTTCACAGTCTTCCTTTGTGTCTTCAACGAGCATTTGGTTCTAAAGTTTGATTCTCTCATAGTGCAAACATTTTCCCAACATAAACAAAGGGTTTGGTTTGTCTCATCTCAGTTTTTTTGGTAACACCAGAAAGATTTGTCATTTAAATCTCATATGGCTTTTTTGGGAAAATTTTAGTTTACCACAAATTTGATACTATTTTTCAATTTTACCATTAATGAATGATTATTTCAAAAATATCTTAAATTTATGATAAAAATAGATTAAACTAATTTTTCTAAATATTTATAAAATTTTAAAAAACTTATCCTCACCCCTTTAACAAACAATAATCATTAAAGAGTAAATCCAAATGTTAATATATTTTTGATTGAATGTATTTCTAAAAAGTGGTGCTTAACTTGTGGTATTTTTAGCAATTTTTTTTGTGAGTGATGTGGATTTATTTTTTGGTAAAGCCATATAGGTCTGTTTTTATTTCATATAAGTTACTTGGGTAACATGAAAGTTTTTTTTTAATCTTTTTGATCCATTATGGGTGGTTTTTTGGATAACTTTTTTTCTTTTTGGGCTATCTTCATAATTTTTTCTCTGTTTTGTTATTTTGATCTCACATGAATTCATTAGGTAACAGCAGACAAGTTTTGTCATTTCGTCTAATTAACGTTTATTTTGCCTTAGATATATATCTCAATCAATTTTTTTTTGTTTGATATTAGTTAATTATGCATTACAAACTACGATAATTATTCTTGTGTGTTTTATAGGAAGGAAAGGCCTCCTCTCACAATCTCATTACTTGTTCAGTTCTTTCTCTTAGCACTGATAGGGTAAGAAACATTCCTTTTTATCACTAATCAGTTTTAATCTAAACAAAATATTAACAAGTATGAAAATTGATTCTTGTTTTCTCCCCTTTATCAGAATCACTGCAAATCAAGGATTCTACCTCTTGGGACTGACGTATGCATCTCCAACGTTTGCTTCCGCAATGCAAAACTCTGTTCCTGCAATCACTTTCATCATGGCTTGTACCCTAAGGTACCTTTTAATTTCAAGTAAAATCCTTAGGGAATTTATCATCTTTATATCCATATCCTAACGTTGATCTTCATCAATTTTTAAGAATCGAGCACATTAATATTGTTCGAAGACACGGTGTGGCCAAGGTGTTAGGGACTATAGTGAGCATAGGAGGAGCCACAACCATCACATTGTACAGAGGATTCCCACTTCTTCATAGAAGCCTTACCGCGCAAGAAAGTCACCAGTCTCATGAAGAGATTGAAACCATTAACAAATCACAGAACTGGACACTTGGATGCTTATACCTTATGGGACACTGCTTGTCATGGGCTGCTTGGATGGTTCTACAAGCTCCTGTCCTAAAGAAGTACCCAGCAAAGCTCACCTTAACATCATTCACATGTTTTTTTGGTCTGATTCAGTTTCTGGTCATTGCTCTATTTGTTGAAACTGATCCCAACAACTGGATCATTGTCTCATGGGAAGAGCTCTTTACAATCCTATACGCGGTAAGCTGTTTTTTTTTTCTATGTGCAGAATCAAGATCTCTGAGCTAACAAAGACATAATCTTACAGGGAATAGTGGCATCGGGTGTGGTGGTATATCTTCAGACATGGTGTATCTACAAAGGCGGTCCAGTCTTTGTTGCTGTCTTTCAACCACTCCAGACACTTATAGTAGCTGCAATGGCATTTGTTGTCCTCGGTGACAAGCTGTATTCTGGAAGGTAAGTTCACAGGAGGAAACTGTTAGAACATAATCGATACTGGTCGTACAGATAGTTCAGAAGAAGGTACTCATATTTGGTCTTTTACTTGTGTGCAGCATTGTTGGCTCAGTGTTCATAATGTTGGGACTGTACTTAGTCCTTTGGGGTAAAACAGAGGAGAAAAGACAGGTGAATGAAGCATCAAGTCAAGAAGAAGATCATGAGTCACTCACCAAAAACCTTCTTGGAGATGAAACTAAAGAAGCTCAACAAAACAAGGATTCTGAATCTCCAGTTTAAAACATCATAGACCTAAAAACACAACACAAGACAATCTTCTCTGTATATAAATATACATGACACCGATATAGCAAATAAGAACTTGGCCAAGCCACACAGGTCCTGTAAAAGGATCTTGTTGCTGGTTTTTCTGTTTTGGTTCCTGAGATCATTGCTAAGAACAAGCACTTTGTATCGTTTCAGCCTTACTTTACGTACCAGCTGATTTACTTTACGTTTGGAATATTATACTCCTCTCGCTAAAACTCAAGTATATGAACACACGAGATTATAAGAAAACTCTTTCTTATTAACTTAAGAAAATCACTCAAAATTTAAGTCTCAAAACAATCTCTAAAAACTCATAAGTTATGCAACACATATGCATCTTCTTATATAGAGATTATAGTTCCTAAACTCATTAGGAAAACTACTATCCTAATCCTATCTCAATTAGGATTTCTGTAACTTAGTCTCCAAGTTATCTTTAAGCTTATGGCCAACATTCTCCACTTTAAACTTGAAGTTAACTTTCTCAATTTCTTGAACTTTCATCAGCTCTCTCATTTCTTTGAACTTGACTCTTCCAAGTGCCTTAGTTAGAATGTCTGCCTTTTTTTTCGTTTCCAGGAACATGAAGAACTTCTATTTGTTCATTCTCCACACATTCACGAATAAAGTGATACCTCTTGTGTATGTGCTTGCTTCGTCCATGAAAGACTGGGTTCTTGGTAAGTGCTATTGCAGATTTGTTGTCGATGTAGATGATCGTCTTTTCAATGGGTTTCTCGGTTATCTCAGCAAGTAACTCTTGTAGCCATATTGCTTGCTCAGCCACTTCAGTGGCTGCCATAAACTCAGCTTCACACAACGAAAGAGCTACAGTTTCCTGTTTATGCGAGGACCACGAAATCAGGCATTCATTTAAATAGAAAACATGTCCAGTTGTGCTTCGTCCATTGTCTGCGTCGATGTTATGACCACTGTCGCTGTATCCTACAAGTCGCCTTTGATTGAATCGTTTGAAAGCAAGCCCATACGAAAGAGTACCTTTTAAATATCGTACAATCTGCTTCAACGCTGCGGCATGTGATGTCTTTGGCTCATGCATATACCGGCTTAATAGTCCTACAGAGAAAGAAAGATATGGACGCGTATGTATTAAGTACCGAAGACATCCAATCATGCGTCTATACTCGTTTGCTTCAATGCTCTGTTCTTCTGGTGCTTTAGACAACTTCAGTCCAAAATCCATCGGTGTATGTACTTGGTTGCAGTCATCCATTTTAGACTCGCAAAGGATTTTTTTTGCATAAGCTTCTTGACTTAAGGTTATGCCTTCGCTGGTTTGATGGACTTCAATGCCTAAATAGTACGTTAGCAGTCCTAGATCGCTCATATCAAAGACTTTGGACATCTCCCCTTTAAAACCGCATATAGCTTGGATTTTTGATCTTGTGACGATTAAGTCATCAACGTAGACGGCAATCAGTAAAAGACTTTCTTGTGTTTGCCTACGATACAGAGAGGGTTCCTTAGAAAACTTTATAAAACCCAAATCTTCAAGGACTTTATTTAACTTCTCATTCCATGCTCTTGGAGCTTGTTTCAATCCATATAAAGCTTTATTTAGCTTGTATACTTTATGTTCACATCCTTTAATCTCAAAGCCTTCAGGTTGAGCTACATAACATCTTCTTTAAGGTCGCCGTGTAGGAACGCAGTTTTCACATCTAAATGATGAAATTCTCAACCATGTGAAGCTGCTAATGCAATAATGAATCTAATGGTTTCAATGCATGCGACCGGAGCAAAGACCTCTTCATAATCAACACCGTGTCTTTGAATATAACCTTTTACAACCAGTCTTGATTTGTACTTGTTTATACTCCCATCTGAGTTCCTTTTGACTTTAAATATTCACTTCAAACCGATTGCTTTAGCTCCATTAGGTAAGTCTACCAAAGTCCATGTTTTATTCTTTTCTAGACGAAATCTCATCTTTACAAGCATCTCGCCAAACTTCTTCTTCCATGGCTTCCTCAAAGCTCCATGGTTCATCGTTAATTATTAGCAAAAGATGCTCTCCTTCTATCTCTGCTAATTATATGTAATCGTCGAGGTAAGCTGGTGTTTTGGTGACCCTCGTTGATCTTCTCGGATACACTTGTTCTGCTTGATTCTCTTCTTCATGAATCTGGTCGTTGTTCTCATTGTCTTTGTTGATGGAGTTTTCAGGCTCTGTCTCTGTCACTTCTTCTCTTATACCTTGATTGCCATAATCCTCAAAAATAAGTTTGAACGTCCCTGGTTCTTCTTATCTTTCTGCGTATGCATTATTCCACTTCCACCTTTTGTTCTCGTCAAACACAACATCTCTACTTACTATTATCTTTCTCTTAATTGGATCAAACATTCTGTATGCCTTAGACCCGGTCTCAGTTCCTAGGTGTACTAGACTCCTGGTTTTGTCGTCTAACTTCTTTATAGTAGGTGTGTCAGTTTTTGTGTAACCGATACATCCAAACACTCTTACGTGTATTATGTTTGGTTTCCTTCCTTTGAAAGCTTCGTATGGTGTTTGTGAAATCAATACCTTTGTTGCCACTCTGTTGATTATATAAGTAGCATGCCTAACGGCTTCTCCCCACAGATAATTGGGTATCTCCATGTGTTTGAGCATGCTTCTAGTCATCTCCATCAAGGTTCTGTTTCGCCTTTCTACTACTTCATTCTGTTGAGGTGTATAAGGGGCTGATAATTGTCTTTGTATTCCAGATATCTCACAAAACCTTTGGAACTCATTTGATGTGAACTCGCCTCCTCTATCAGTTCACAAAGTTTTGATTTCCATTCCTGTTTCATGCTCCACTTGTGTTTTGAATCCTTGAATTTATCAAAAGCCTCTCCTTTTTCTTTCAAGAGTGACGACCACATATAAGGGGAGCAATCGTCTATAATAACAAATATATATCGGTTTCCTCATGCGGTGGATGGTGTAATAGGACCGCAGAGATCTCCATGGATAAGCTCTAGTAACTTTGTGGCACGATATTGTGTTGCTTTCGGAAATACTTACCTCGCTTGTTTCCCAAGTAAACATGATTCACATGTTTCCTTCTCGATTGATATGTGGTAATCCTTCGACAAGATCTTTCCTCAGCATTGTCTTCATTGAGTCGATTATATGGCCAAGTCTCGCATGCCATCTTGTATACTCGTTCTCTAGTTGAACATGTAGACACTTTGTGTCGACGATGTCCATGAGTACCTTGTAGAGTCGATTTTTGGACCTGCTTGCATTTATGATCAGATTTCCTCTTTTATCGTGTAGAGTGAGGTAATTTTCTCTTATTCTTACTTCACACCCAGATTCGGTGGCTTGACCAAGGCTAATGATATTGCTTTTTAGTTGCGGTATGAAGTATACGTCGGCTAGAGTTCTTTTGTTTCTGTTTTGGCTTACAAACATAATCGATCCTTTTCTCTTGATATCAATCCGTGCATCATCTCTGAAACTTACCTTTCCTGTTATGGTTTCATCTATCTTGTTAAAATAGTTTCGGTTTCTTGTCATGTGGTTGCTTGCTCCATTGTCGAGATACCATATCCTATCACCATCCATACTGGACTCAAACTCTTTTGGTCGTACGTTTTTTTCGTTTAAGTAAACCACTTCGTGCATAAGTAATCCGTCTGCCTCTCGTGTATCGTCTTTGTCCTCTTTGTTTTCATATGCCTCTTGAAGCTTGAGTAATCTATCTGGACAGTTTTGTGCGAAGTGGCCAGTCTATCGCATCTGAAGCAAGTGATCTTAGAGAGATCAATATCTCTGTATGACCTTCCACGGCCTCGTCCTCTGTTATAGGAACGTCCTCCTCGACCCATGTTTCTATAATCACCATTGTAGTTGCGTTGCGACTGATTTTGGGAGGTTTCCATGTTAGCATACATTAGTTTGCTTTGATTCTCTTGGCTTTCTTCTTCATCTTCACATACTCGTTCTTCATAAGCTTCAAACGTCCAATGATATCTTCAAAACTTGTTGTTTTAAGATCCAAGACTTGCTCAAGAGAAGCTACTATATGTATGTATTTTTTCCGAGGAAAACATTGAAGAAATTTCTTAACCAATTTAAGTTCTTCAATTTTTCTCCTGCTGATTTTGATGCGATCTCTGATAATCTCCCAACAAAGTTATCAATTGGGTATTGATTGAAAAATCAGAGCTATAGCCATGTCGTTTTTCTCTGGTTCGTCAGATTTTTTTTCAATGACATCCCATGCCTTATGAACTTTAAGTAAAATCTTCATACTGATTGCCCAAACAGTATAGTTAGTTGTGGTAAGCATTGGAAAGCTAATACAAGAGGTTCCACCATCCTTTACCTTCGCCGTAGATGGGGTTGTCGTGATATCTCCCATGTTTGCTCTGATACCAAATCTTGATAAAACTCAAGTATATGTACACACGAGATTATAAGAAAACTCTTTCTTATTAACTTAAGAAAATCACTCAAAACTTAAGTCTCAAAACAATTTCTAAAAACTCATAAGTTATGCAACACATATGCATCTTCTTATATAGAGATTATAGTTCCTAAACTCATTAGGAAAACAACTATCCTAATCCTATCTCAATTAGGATTTCTGTAACTTAGTTTCCCAGTTATCTTTAAGCTTATCGCCAACAACTCCCTCATATAAACAAATTCTGATTCTACTGCTGTGGATTGAATCTATAAACAGACTAGTGGGACATAAGAAAAAGAAAGGAAAAATCTCTAGGAGAAACAAGACATTTCTGAAACATCAGAATTTGTAAGGGCAGCTCCATTACTAAGAGCATCTTAAATGTATTTTATTTTAGTCAAGTGGTAGTGGAAGGCGGTTGGTTCCCTTGTGCTACGGGTTCTTTAGGATGTAGGATTATTCTTTCAAAATATCTAAAAGCTGACTCCGAAGTTGTGATTACCTAAGACGAAGAACTTCCACTGTTAACAGAAAAAAATTGTATTTTATTTTTACTTTCAACATGGACTAATTTCAACATGAAATTGAATTTTATTTCAACTATATTTCATTTTAGAAAAAAATGAGTAGCAAATATGATTACTTCATTTTTGAAGTAATCTCACGTTTGTCATTTTGAAGTAAGAAATGAAATAAAATTATTTTTCATGATAAAGTTTGGAATGAAAAATGAAATGAAGTTAGAAATATTCTAAACTTTAAAATATTTTTTGTAACTGAATTTCGTTCTATTAAAATTAGGGATGGGCAAAAAAACCAAACCGAACCAAACCGATCCGACTCAACCAAAGTTAAACCAAACCAAACCAAACCGTGTTTTTTACATAACCCAATTGGTTCATGTTTTCTTCAACCCGAATGGTTTGGTTTGGTTTGGGTTTAAACCGAACTAAATTCAACCCGAATGGTTTGGTTTGGGTTTGGGTTTAAACCGAACTAAACTGATAATCCAATATGTTTTTTTTTCTCTTAATAAATTATATAGATATATATATGTATATTAACATATTGTGAATATTTTGGTTAAAGTTTCATTTTTTTCTTAACTTCTATGTTTTAAGTTATGATACAAATAATATTGATATCTATATATATATATATATATTCTCTAATCTAATCCTAATAATATGTAATACCTAAAGGTTTTAATAAAAACAAAACCTAAAAACTATTAATTATTTAAAGTTTGTGGGCGTTTTTTCTAGTAAATTCTTCAATTTCTATTGTCTAAAGTTAAGATTATCTAATATTTATTTTTTTTAGGATCAATAAAGATCAAAGTTAGGTACAAATAGTATTTTAGTAAGTTAATTGTTTTATAATCAAATTAATACCTATATATTTTATAACCAAACCGAACGACACTGAACCGAACTGAACCATAATAAAGTGAACCGAACTAAATCTAAGCGAAACCAAATTAAACCAAACCAAACTAAACCCAAACCAAACCCCAACCAAAACTACTTTGGTTTTGATTGGGTTAAGTTTTATTAAACTCAAATTAACCAAACCAAACCGAACCCAAATCGAACCCAAATCGAACCCGTAACTAAACCGATATGCCCACCCCTAATTAAAATGATCAAACCGATCAACTTTTACAATAGAAAACAAAATGGATCATTCAATCATACATCAAAGGCATTAGACCCAACAAGGCCCCCCAAACAAAAAGGTGAGATAATCAAACAAGAAAACCATGGGTCACATATGACCGAGAGAGATCTTTAGTAACGCAATGTACAATTAGAATAGTGATGAATTATCTTTTGTGTTGATCTATTCCAACTCTGAGCTTCCAAAAGAATTAAGTGAAGCCAATATCTTAATAGACAACCGCTTGAAAGATGACCAAGCCAGAGGTCTGATTACTGCACCATAAAGATCAGAGGTTTCAACTGCAAAGATAAGCTTAGAAACTTGTAACCTTGACATGCTTTCAATAGCCCACATCCATCCTCTCCCTTGAGCATCCTCTCCAATGTACATGAATGTATACTGGTGAAGGAGCATCTACTATGAAGTTTAACAATACTTGTTGCATAATTTCATTGTTCCTATCAGGCTGTCCCTAAGATGTTGAAGGCCCTAAGCAATTTAGGAAGAGTTTTATAAATTCTTTTTATATATAAATTTGAGGGCCTTTCTATATGTAAATTTTTTTAAAAACAAATTAGGGGCCCTAGGCCAATGTTTCATTTGGCTGTGATCAGGACCACCCCTGCTAATATTGAGTGTGAGTCACCGTAAAAAAAATCATTTAAAACTCTCACTTATTTTCACTTACTACACCAAATGACTGAAATCAAGTTTCCGTATTCAAGACTACACCTTATTTGCTTATTTAATGGATGTGAGAGTTGGTGAAAGGATTGTTGATTGATGGGTAAGTGATTTTAGTAGAGATATAAGAGTTTAGATATGTCTTGATAAGAGAGATTATCCATAATATTTGCTATGTTTTTTTTAAGATATTATGTTGAAGGGTAGAAAAATTTTCTTTTGGGTTATGAGTATCCGACTTCAAATCTCTAATCATTGTTGTTTTTAAAATTTACTTGTGGGCAAGTAAAGAGCAAGTTTAGGAGAGTTGATATCTTTTGACTTTACATTTTTTTATCATCCATTATGACTCTTATTTTGATCATTTAGGTGCATTTAGGGTACATTTAGGTATATAGAATATGCACTTGTCCATATTAGGTGTTAGAGTTAGTCATTGGAGAAATTGGAGGCAATTAGAACATTTTGAAGCCAAAGAAGTGAAAATTGGGGTGTACACGATTTTATTACACTAAGTGTTATATTAACCACATCGTAGCGACCCTGAATGTTCGGTAGAGAAAACACCGTGAGTTCATAGCGTAGAGACCATAAGTGTTCGCTAGAGAAAACTCCGTGAGTTCATAGCGTAGCGACCATGAGTGTTCGCTAGAGCAAACACCGTGAGTTCATAGCGATAATCATACAGATCATGAGTGGTTGGTGTCCATTTACATATTCATGTTATAGTCTTTAACGAAGAAACATCTTGTACGTTTAAAATATTTTTTTGTACAATTGACATCTAAAAAGTATTATTATGAATAAATAAATATTAAATTCAAGTATACTTAAAATATTTTATAAAATTATCTATAAAGGTTAATAAATATTTATTTATTTAATAATAATACTTTTAAATTTTTTCAATAAATGCTACTTTTTAAATTTAAAGTTAAAAGTTACTGAGGTGGTGGTTATTTTTTTATTTTAGTTTTTAATTTTTAATTAATAAATATGCAAAGGTAATTATAATAAATAGCATTGAGTTGGTCAAAAACGACTCGACTCGACTCGACCCAAATCATGGCCCATATGAAAAAGCCCAATATATAGCTGAGTGTCTTCTTCTTCGTCGTGGCCGCCAATTGAACCTCAGAAAAACCTCACCTTTTTTTATCAAAACCTCCATTGTCTCTCTGTTCTGCTTCACAGAGACAAAAGAGGGAAAAGACAACTCTTTTTCAGATGTTCTAAGAACCTCAAAAAAGATGCCTTACTACTCAGCAATTTTCCGAGGACATATCAAACCTAACGCCGTCGTAGGTGCTGCCTCCATGTTTATCCAACACAGTTCCGTCCACCTCTTCCGGAGCCCTAACTTACTGTTCAGACCATCGTCTGTAGTTAGGTCTCTTCATTCTCAGAGGTCAAGGGTCTTGTCCGCGAAAGCTGCTCGTCGCAATGCTTCTTCTTCTTCGAGTCTTGGGTTAGAGAGGAGAATCTCTAACTTACCCTACTTTCAAAAGCAAAGCTATGGAAGAATCGCTTACAACGACTACGAATCAAGTGATGAGTCAGACCGTGATATGGGCTCTTCTCAGTCTCAGCAAATGGTAAAGTTTCAAACTTTGTGTCTTTTTTTTTGCTTTAGTTATGTTTTAATTGTTTTTTTTTTCAGGCGGGTTCGAGTCTTGATAACATTGAGCAATGGAGATTCAAACTTGCTATGCTTCTACGGAACAGAGAAGAGCAAGAAGTTGTGTCAAGAGAGAGGAAAGATCGGCGTGATTTTGATCATATCTCTGCAATGGCTACTAGAATGGGATTATACAGGTAACATTTTTTAGTTATGTTTACAAAGTGAAAGTATGTTTCTTTCTTTTTTCTCTACAAGATCTTAGAGATGTTTTCTGTTTGTTTGCAGCCGTCAGTATTCGAAGATCATTGTCATTAGCAAATCTCCCTTACCAAACTATCGACCTGATCTTGATGATATGCGCCCACAGAGAGAGGTTTAAAAAACTTGTCCCTGTAACTTGTTGTGTTGTCTATAAGCTTCTTTTACTAAGATATTGAGTAGTGCAAAGCTGATTGGTTGACGCGTTTCCTATTGAGTTTCTTTAAATGAAGTTAAGTTGTCATGGCGTCTTGGATTCAATAGGTGGTTCTGCCTTTTGGCTTACAAAGTGAAGTAGATGCCCATCTACATGCTTTCCTGGACCAGAAGAAAATGTTGATACCGGAGATGCCCAGACCAAATAGTAGTGAAAGTTTTGCAACTGATTATGAGAAACCAGAGACGGTGATGCAGAATAGTCTTGCCAGGGAAAGAATACTCCGTCCGAGAAGTCTGCAACTGAGGAGCAAACAACAGCAATGGGCGGTAGGTTTTCTCTGAAGTTGTAGCTTTATGCTCTCCGAATCATATGTAGTTTAATATGTATAAGTGTTTTGGCAGGATTCTCCGGAAGGCCAGAAAATGTTAGAGTTTCGCAAAACACTTCCTGCATACAAAGAGAAAGAAGCACTATTGAGAGCAATTTCAGCAAACCAGGTGAACTGGATTTCTTCAATTCATTTTAATATAATCATATCAACTAATCAAGAATTACTTTATCTAATGGGTGTTGTGTGCATCTTACAGGTCATAGTGGTTTCTGGAGAAACTGGTTGTGGTAAAACAACACAGCTTCCCCAGTACATATTAGAATCTGAGATCGAGGCTGCACGTGGAGCTGCATGCAGCATCATATGTACACAGCCTAGAAGAATATCTGCTATTTCTGTTTCTGAACGAGTTGCTGCAGAACGTGGAGAACAAATTGGAGAGTCCGTAAGTTCTTTATCCTCTCTTGTAGTTATTGTGCAGTTGGATTTGTGAGATTACTTTTTGGGAAGAACAAATCTGCTTTCAACACTACGACCTGAGAGGAAATGAATCTCTATATCTTGATAAGAATATTTTGAGGTTGACATGCGCTCTCTTCTCTTGGAAGGTTGGTTACAAAGTGAGGCTTGAAGGAATGAGGGGCAGAGACACACGTCTTCTCTTTTGTACAACTGGTGTTTTGCTTAGACGGTTACTTTTGGATCGTAGCCTGAAAGGTGTGACTCATGTTGTAGTAGATGAAATTCATGAACGTGGAATGAATGAAGGTAAAGTTTGTTATTCCATTTGGTTCTGGCAGTCTCATATTCACACACATTCTTCGCTTTTTTTCTGTCAGATTTCCTGCTTATTGTCTTGAAAGATCTCCTTCCTCGTCGACCTGACCTGAAGTTGATTTTGATGAGTGCTACTTTGAACGCTGAGCTCTTTTCTTCTTATTTTGGTGGTGCACCAGCCATGCATATTCCAGTAAGCTTTATGCACATTAAGTGAAATGCATATCATGTTGTAGAAAAGTCAATGAAATAAAGTGAAAATTGCTGTACAGGGTTTTACATACCCTGTCCGAGCCCATTTCTTGGAGGATTTTCTTGAGACTACTGGCTACAGGTTGACATCATATAATCAAATTGATGATTATGGTGAGGAAAAGACATGGAAGATGCAAAAACAAGCTCAATTCAAAAAAAGGAAATCCCAGATATCCTCAGCTGTTGAGGTACGAGAAAGTTAATTATATTATTCCACAATTTTCTTACGTTCTCAGGTTATATGCTTAAATGTGACTGCTGAATTTGTGAGCAGGATGCTCTTGAAGCTGCTGACTTCAAGGGATACCAGTTTCGTACTAGAGATTCTTTGTCATGCTGGAGCCCTGATTCGATGGGCTTTAACCTCATTGAGAATGTGCTTTGTCACATCGTCAAAGGAGAGAGACCTGGTGCTGTTTTGGTATTTATGACTGGTTGGGATGATATCAACTCCTTGAAGAAACAGCTTGAAGCTCATTCTCTTCTAGGAGACCCCAACAAAGTTTTGTTGCTTGCCTGTCATGGATCCATGGCCAGCTCTGAGCAGGTAGTTCTAGTCCAGTCTTTGACTGTATATGCATACACATGTTATAATTTATCTTATTCCGCTCTCGGTACTAGTTTTTTTTGTGATGATTTCCTTTTCATTTCTGCAGAGACTGATTTTTGATAGACCTCCAGAGGGAGTTAGGAAAATAGTGCTGGCCACCAATATGGCTGAGACAAGTATCACCATCAATGATGTTGTATTTGTGGTTGATTGTGGAAAAGCAAAAGAGACGTCTTATGATGCGCTTAACAATACCCCTTGTCTGCTTCCATCCTGGATTTCGAAGGCAGCTGCTCGTCAAGTAAGAGATAGACGTCGATGAATGCTGCTTAGCGTCTTTTGCTTCACATTCTCTGTGTAGTTAATTGTGCTTTTCTTTTCTCCTATTACAGAGAAGAGGAAGAGCAGGTCGTGTTATGCCTGGAGAATGTTATCACCTTTATCCTAGATGCGTCTATGATGCTTTCGCTGACTACCAGCAGCCAGAACTCCTAAGGACTCCGTTGCAGTCTCTATGTCTACAAATTAAAAGCTTAGGACTTGGAAGCATTTCAGAGTTCCTTTCCAGGGCATTGCAACCTCCTGAAGCTTTATCAGTAATGATTTATTACTGTTTTTTTTCTCCACTAGTTGGATCATTAGTTTGGGTTTGCGATCAAATCTTGATGGTCACTTTGATTTCCAGGTCCAGAATGCTGTTGAGTATCTAAAGCTTATTGGTGCTCTTGATGAGAAAGAAAATTTAACAGCTTTGGGTGTGTCTACTGGAACACTATCATGTTATCTTAAATATCTGAGTTCCAAGTTCTGGTAGAAACTCATTTATGTGCTCTATGCAGGGAAAAATTTGTCGATGCTTCCTGTGGAGCCTAAACTTGGAAAAATGCTTATTCTTGGGGCTATCTTCAATTGTCTTGATCCAATAATGACAGTTGTTGCTGGTCTTAGTGTCAGAGATCCATTCCTTATGCCATTTGACAAAAAGGATGTAAGATCATAGTCAATTATTCATGTGATTTCTTTTGGCAAAAAGGATGCTCTCAAATGACTAGAGCCCAGCAGAAAGCCAATAAGTGCTTCTAATTATTTACTTGATTCCTTTTATTACAGCTAGCGGAGTCAGCGAAGTCCAAGTTCTCTGGCCGTGATTTCAGTGATCATTTGACATTGATTCGAGCATACAGTGGTTGGAAAGATGCTGAAAGAACACACTCTGGTCACGAGTATTGCTGGAAGAACTTTCTCTCTGCCCAAACTCTTAAGGCCATGGACTCTATGCGGAAACAGTTCTTTTTTCTCCTGAAGGAGGCTTCTCTGATTGATAACATTGAAAGTTGCAGTAAACTGAGTTATGATGAACATCTTGTTCGCGCCATCATCTGTGCTGGCCTGTTCCCTGGCATTTGTTCTGTTGTTGTAAGTTCTCGTGGCCTTTGTATTTACTTTACCGTTCTTAGCAGTAGTTTTACTGAATAATAAAACTATTCATCTCCACAGAATAAGGAAAAGTCAATAACGCTCAAGACAATGGAGGATGGGCAAGTGAATCTATACTTAGTGAGTCTATCTTTTTGCTTACCGGTCTTTGAAAGCCCCCCTTGGTCCTCCTCAGATCCGCTTACCAAGTCTGTTTTCTTTTTGTAAATTTGCAGAGTTCTGTGAATGGCAATGTACAAAGAATACCTTTCCCTTGGCTAGTCTTCAACGAAAAAATCAAAGTCAATTCTGTGTTTCTTCGAGACTCAACTGCTGTTTCTGACTCGGTGCTTCTTTTGTTTGGGGATAAAGTATCTTCCGGTGGATTTGTAAGTTATACTCCCATCCTATTGTGTCAGTATTCTGATTTTCACTTCTGATTTAGTGTCATGTCGTCTCTGTATTCTCCCCATAGGATGGTCATCTCAAAATGCTGGGAGGGTATCTAGAGTTTTTCATGAAACCCAGTTTAGCATATACATACCTTTCGTTAAAAAGAGAGCTCGACGAACTTATTCAGAATAAGGTAAGGTTCCAATCCTAGTCTCGAGGGATACATATTTTGTGGTCTTTACTTTCTTTGACAAAAGTTTGGTTCTCGTCTTTTCTACAGCTTGTGAATCCAAAACTTGATATTCAACTATACGACAAACTTATGACTGCCATTAGATTACTCGTGTCTGAGGACCAATGTGAAGGCAGATTCGTCTTTGGCCGGAAAGCTCTGAGCCCTACGGCGACAAAGAAGTTGAAAGTAGTAGGGACTCAGCTGCCCAACAGTGGCGGGGAAAACGACAAGAACCAGCTTCAGACATTGCTTGCCCGTGGAGGACATGGAACACCAGTGTACAAGACAAAACAGCTGAAGAACAACCAGTTTCGGGCTATGGTTACTTTCAATGGATTGGATTTCATGGGAAAGCCATGTGGGAGTAAGAAAAGTGCAGAGAAGGATGCAGCTCATGAGGCTTTGCTGTGGTTACAAGGCGAGTCTCAGTCGAGTTTGAATGATCTTAACCACATGTCAACGCTCTTAAAGAAGGACAAAAGTAAAAAATCCGCAAGGGCACCAGCTAGATGGAATTAAAGGTTCATAGGAGAGAACCAAGGCCAAAAGTGAAGTCGTGGTGGTAATGGATTATTGCTAACCTCCTCATCTCTCAGGTTCATTGTCAGAGAGTCGTGACCAGGAGAAATACTGAGTGGGTTTTGGTTGAAGTTTTTAGATTTTGTAGGTGATTTATTCTAGTTCTTGGTTTGCTTGTAAAATCAAGAACCACCAAGGCGTCGCGTCACGTCACGTCACGTCAGTGCTCTCTAACAAGTTGCTCTGTAGATTATTGTGAGTTGTGAGATCAAAAGGAGTGGCTCGTGGAACTGGTCTTGTTCTTGTCTTAGTTAAGTCTAAGCTTATGATTCTTCTTTATCAGTGTATACATATAATAACTATGTAAGATCAACTATATACTTCAAATATATTTATTGAGCACCTTCTAACATTTGAATGATTTTGTCAAAAGTAGACTATACTGTGTTGTAGGGAGGAGAACTACAAGAGAAGCCGAGTAACTCATATTTGGTTTTGAATTTTGATCATTACTTGGTAGTATAGAACACTTAGATCTGTAGTCCATTGATTTCTGTTAGCAGGCTTTTTTTTTCTAGAAAAATTTCCACAAAATATTCAAAGAAATTTTGTTAAGCTGTTTTATATCTAAATTTTTTTGTTGTCCAGTTCAATATCTTAATTAATTATTTTTTGATTTTAATACATTAATTTTAAAAGTGTACTTATTTTAATACTTAAACTATATTTTTAATAAAAATATTAATAAACTTCAAACGAAATTTATAGAATCTCTCAGAATTAAAATAATACTTTTTAAAATAACATAATTTAAGACTTTAGGAATAACATAAACTAAAGTATGGATAACCTTAAACTTTT